>JAFMTC010000129.1:1073902-1085034 GCA_018845635.1 Nicrophorus orbicollis
CGAGAAATTTTTAGAATAATTTCGAGATTTTTCCCCATTTGGCCGCGATCGCTTTGAAATTTCGCCGAAATCCACGGTACTGGCAAAAGGCTTAGTATTGTAAGATTCAAGACAATCAAATGGCTAGAATCAGCAAACCGAAGTTGGCTGACTTGAACTTGAATAAATTCATTTGTTATTCCCTGACAAATTACCGAGAGTAAATCTCTTTCTTCCCATGTGAAAGGAAGTTTCTTTAATATTGTATATTTTCTACGAGCGTACTCGGCATATGAAGAGCATTCAGCAGAAGAGAAAACCGCTGCATCATAAAACATTTTCCCAACATTCGCGGATGCATTAAAACTATGTACTAAAGCCGCTTTCAAATTTTCCCAACTATCGTCAGATGAATTAGGCTTCCAAAACTCATACCAATCTTTCGCACTACCTCTCATACAGGAAGACACCCTCACCGCCAAAGAGTCGTCGCTCCATCCTTGTCTCCCCGCAATCCGTTCGATCGAATCTATCCAATTTTGCGGTCTATCGGTCGATGGGTCGAAAGTTGGTAGTATTATAGGCTCTTCAAAACTTCTTTTACGTCCTTCTCGGGCGAAATCCACCAGTTGCGTCAGTAATATTTCGGTTCTTGAAGGATTTTGCAGCTCTTGCGAAGAGTTCTCCGTCATTTTGAATTTTTATTCAAAAAAAAAGGCGTGTAGCGGAGTACTATCCCACTTCTGATGTTAGAAATGTAGTCAGGATGACGAAATAATACAACACACTTAAGGAACTTTATATTGTTATATCTTATGTAGCAATTAAGTATAGTTGGCAGAGCACGTTCTAGATGTGTTATACTCGGTACGCGAGCCACATCTGTCCCTTGGATCTGCTTTTTGTATCGTCTTAAGTTTCAGAGTTTTTGGTGATGCGTGTCTTGTTGGTGGTATAGCCATCTGTTGGAGCGCCCTCTATTGGTGCCTCGGCATACAAGTGGTCCGTAGTGCTGATATTCCTAACAGAGGTTAAACACGACGCTTCATATAATTCATTTTGCAGAGACTATATTAAGATCTATACCATTTATTTATCCGATTAACATTATTTACATGCTATTGATTTTATTAATATGATTAAGCAAATGTTGTAATTTTCGCAATTTAAAAAAAATAAAACATTTGTTAATGTGGTTGCATAACATCTATTGAAAATTTATTGATTTTTGGAAATTTTTCTTCACTTAATTAAATTAAATATATATTAATAAAAAATATGAAATCAATGCAATAAACACTATATTTATGAGTAAATAATGTATTAATAAATATATAGTGTTCTAAATTTAATTGGTTTCTTGGGTAGTCTATCTTACAATGTTGATCATTATAAATTTAGTAGTTGTATAAATTTATAATGTCAAAGTATGAACATTAAATTTGCTTTGTCACCTTGATTGAAGTAGATAAAAAAATAATCATATCGTATGCTGCAGTAGCGGAGCATGGTTTACGTAAGTCCTGGTACGTATTTGAAATGTGTTTTATTTTATTTATAATGTAAATTAAAATGTTATTAACACTCTTTCAGATGGTACAGTCCATCAAAGCAGGCCATGGAGCTTTGGCCGCTTGGTGGACGCCTTTTGGGGAACTATAGATTTCATTTCCTTGTTGTAAGTAACCTCAATCACACAAAATATTACAACTGTTTTAACATGACTCTTCGACAGCTTCAAATCATTACTTGGATTAGATAGAGGAAGGATTTCAAATGGTAGAGGTGGTGGAGGAGGATTTGGGGGTTCCGGTGGACCAGGAAATGGGTAATTATGAAACTACAAATAAAATTAAAGGATCTTTCTATATTTTAATATGCATTTAGGCCACCAAGGGGACCAAAGAAGTTTGGTCAGATCAAAACCATACAGGATTGTTCCATGCCAGGAGGCGGATGAGCACGTTAAACTCCTCAATGATGATTAACCTTCGTCATATGAGGAGCTGTGCCACTTCCATCACTCACTCATTTAATTCTCATTCTGCACATACAGTGAACTTCTAAATTTAACTATTATTTATGTATGATATTGGATCTTTAAACCTTAGCGGGAGGGATTTGATTGAAGAAATTTTGGTTACTTTTTGAAGGATGGAAGTTTTTTTGCTTATACCATTTGGTATTTGGAATTTTCTTGTAAAATAAATAGATGTGTATTCAAATTGTTTTTTTTAAATTATTTTACCTTATTTAATTATTTTTCTTGTTATAAACCCACAATATTAAAAATATAGTTTTTGTTATTAAAATACATATTTCTGTAATGAAAATTATATTTCAGTTAAATATTTGTACCTCATTTGAACCAATTCTTGATTTAGTCTATATACTTAATTTTATAAGTATGTTGATAACATTTTTTAATTACATAGATTTAATTGAGTAGATAGTAGAATTTACTAAGTTGATTAATTTAACCCATTGATAACGTAGATTGAAATAATGTTTAATTATTGTTTTAAATATTTATTATTTTAAACTAATTACATAATTTAACATTCATTGGGACGGATATTAAGTACTATGATTTCAAGCGAAAAAGGCAGGCTAAATATTATACAATACACAAATTAAGTTACATTTTGTTAGTTTTCTTTAGAACTAACGGTATCACAACTAAAGGTTCATTGGATTTTGGGTTGTCAGCATACAAACTCAGCGTCTTCTCTTTGCAGTCGAAAATACCTGAAATATACAAATTGTATTCAAACTGCTTTGTTTGCGCAAATTTCAAAGAATTTTACTGACCGACGGCAATGGTTTTCACAATATCGTCCGGTCCAAAATCTTGGAAAACCCTGTATTTGATTCCCGTTTGATCGCCGAGCATTTCGATCACATCGTGTTTCGATTTGGGAGCTTGGAACGTTTTCAAAGTGTCCAATCTGGCTTCAGCGCTGTCGATCACGAAGCCCTTGATCTGCTGAATTTCCAACCGCAAATACCTGTTCAACAAAATTAGTTATTTGACTGAAAATGAGCGTTGGAGATTGCTTTGTACTTGTTGGTGTGAAGGAGATGTTCTCCTGGACTGGCTGTGAGGATGTTCAACTGCGACTCGTTTCCGAAATCGGCGGGACCCATCTCGGCGTTGTGGAAGAGCCTATCACCTTCTTGGTTCAAGAAGGTCAAGTTGATGGAGCAGCCGTCTCCGGCTCCGCATCCGGAATCTCTCAAGATCTTCTGGGCCTGTTCGAAGTTCTCGGCCGATAGAAGAGCCCTGGTCAGGAAGTGTCTGGCTGTTGAATGTAAGAAAATAATCAATACATTGATCTCCGTATATCTTCAGTGGTAGATGACTCACGTGTTTTACCAGGGTGGAGTTTCGCAGCGCTCAAAGTATTGATGGAGAACACCAAACCGTGGTGGTTGTAATTCATTGTGTAGCCGGGCAAGTGTCCTGCATAGCAAAGGGACGTGAAACGCTCTTCCGTGACTCCCCATTTCCCTTGAGGTTTCTCGGTAATTATATGAGCGGAAACGAAGTAGTAATTGTTTAAAGCGATATTGAAAGCGTCTTCCGTGTGACCTAAGACCTCCTACAATAATTAAATGTTGTTACATGTTATCATCATCAATAATTGCAAATAAACAATGATAAATTTATTACGTGTGAAATGACATGGGAAGAAAGCTATAATGAATTGGAATTATCTTAAAAAAATGGACTTGCGTGCAATTGTAACACTCTTATTACGTAAGCTCGGTAATCTTATTATAGGGAAGACCTATCAGTTGTGTCCTTGACCTAATTCATCTAAGGCTTCGTATAATTGAGTTACGAGATATACTAACTTGATCGGCGTTGTTAACGCAAATCGAAGAGCAACCAGTAGCTTCGATGTTACCAGTCATGCCGCACGCATTCGTTATGATGTTATCCATGTGGAGCAGGAAAAGCTACAACAAAAAACAAGAAAATCAATACGCATTATTGAGTTTTAAATAATGAAATACCTTGTAGAAAGGAACTTTGGCTCCATCGGCCGTCCCTTCCAATTCCCTCACATACTGGGGAAAGTTCTCCCTCACGCATTCCAAGGTATCATCGTAAGCCTTCTTCCCGGCATCCGTTTCGTAAGCTGGGATGTACTCATCGTTAAGCATGAACGAGTTATTCAGGTAATCGTGGATCAGCGAGGCGAAGGTGCGACCCTAGAAAATAATTCGAATAGGAAAATCAAAAATTGATATCAAGGTTCCAGCCCACAGTTTGCAACGAAAACGAACGACAACAACAAAAAAAAAGGAGTAGCAAATGGGTAACCTTGCGGCAAAATTTATCACTTCAGTTCCGGATTGGATATTAGCTCGTACTTCCCCGTCTTTCGAAAAGTTCCACCGAAGGATAACAATTGAATAATTGCCACGAGGAACTGCGATTTTGTCCTTTCACTTGCTCCAAAATTATTAATTTTGATTGTATCAAATAAATTATTGTTAAGGAACTGCATTTTTCTCTCTCTTTCTCTGCGATACAGTTTTAATTTTTAGTTTGATAGATTCAAATTGCATGCGCATTTATTAACATAATCGCATGTTGCGACATCGAAAGGAATGCCGCAACTGTCGTTAATTTATTGTTCGCTATTTCCCAATTAACGTCAAATGTAATTATCCAAATGAAAGAGATCTGTTCGAAAAACACATTTAATTGCATACACACGAAATAATATAAAAACATATATAATAATTTGCTCTTGTGGTATTCTCGTAATTACTTGTTTTTTTTTTTTAATTTGCCGTACATTAATCGGAAATGCCGACCAACCATGCTTTCTACATTAAGTTTTTATTGTTCCCCTTTTGGCATTTTGATTCACCATTGATTAACAACACAGGTTGAAATGACTTTTGCGGTATTGAGTATATTTTTTTTGATACTAATTCACGGAAATCTTATAACATTCACAACTTCAATGAAACTAGTGTTTTCAACAGGATTTAACGAAATTATCCAGAAAAAAATGTCTTAATTGGTTTTGAGTTTTGGTTAAATTCATATCAATTTTATTAAAATTTTGTTGGTTGAAATCGATGCATTATAAATAATATTTCAAAGAGACAACAATATGATGCGTTAATCGAAAAAATTACTGGAAACATACTTAAAATATTATTGGAAAAACTGAAAGAGAATTGCAACATTGCTGTTACTAAATTGGAATTTGAAAAAAAAAATAACATAAATTTGGTTTATGTAGATCTTAACTAACATAGTTGAGCCTTGAGGAACTCTGTAAATGGAATTGAGAAGACTTGGGGGCTTGTTCAATTTAAATACACGTGCATTTTTTTTTCCATTCCTTATTGATTATTATGTCACCATAACAATTAATAATAGGTTGTAACTTAGCAACAATGCATACCGTTAAGTTGATTAAGCAACATGCAAATAATCACTGCTATTAATTACGTCAGGTTTTCTTTGAAGATATACATTTTTTTATTAATTCAATGAAATGTAGTTTTTAATAAACAAGATTTGCTTGATTTAGTACTTGTAAGTTTAACGGGGCCATAAATGTTAACATATGAACAATATTGATAAATCAAAATGAAAGCGAAAATATAATAATAACTTTATTCATGTGGAAATCGTCAATGAAATGAAATCTGTATATATCACATTCACAGTAATGAAAGAAACCTGCCCAACAGTTAGACTAAATGGACAAGAATTGCCCAAATCAACTAAAGTCAAATACTTAGGTATGCATCTTGACAGAAGGCTTACCTGGAAAGACCACATTCAGGCTAAGAGGGAACAATTAGAAATAAAGTTTAGAAAACTCTATTGGTTATTAGGACAAAAGTCGGAATTATCAGTGGAGAATAAACTGTTAATATACAAGGTAATCTTAAAACCAGTAAATCGAACATACAAATTATCCAGAGATTTCAATCAAAATATCTAAGAAGTATCATCAGGGCACCGTGGATCATCTCAAATAGGCAAATACATGAAGACCTCCATATAGATTTTGTTCAGGATACAATACCGATGTTTAGTAGCAGATACATAAACAGACTGGAATTGCATAATAATATACTGGCTATTGACTTGACAATAGTAAAACAACAAATGGACTTAAGCATTATAAACCACTAGATTTAGTTTATAGATTTACGTACATGATTTAATGTTGAGATTCGATTGCTTTTTGATTGAGAGAATTTTTTTATTTAAAAACCTGCGACAGGATGATTAACATCATATAAGAACAGAACAACGAATAATGAGAACAGTGACGAAACGGAGCATTTTTTTTATAGCCGTTGCTTATTTAAATTTTAATTTTGATTACTGACCGTAGGTCTTTCCGTAAAACATGCTTTTCTCTGTTTCGACCTTATTCTGTTTTGGGGTCCAATTAATCAAAAGCAAACTCGTTTCGTTATAATTTATTTTCAAAAATACGGTTATTCTTATGGCAAATGGGCCATTGTTTTGCATCAGCTGCGAGATGCAATTAAAAACATCTACCTGAATCTGGTTCGCAATTTTCTCGGGTATTTTCTTACATCTTTCAATCCGTAACATAAATTTCGTTGTCGCGGATACGTCTACATTCGATCCTTGAACTGTGTGTATGTTGTGTGTGTTTGGTCAGCGAAGTCTGCGATTGTGGTCAATTCGGAAGGCGCCTTGCGATTCTGGATGGGATCGATTTTTCGTGTGAAATGCGAAGGCCGGACTGTGCGTGTTTAACTAAATCTACCATCTCGCATTTGACAATAAATCACTCTATATCCTTTTATTCACCTCACTTAAATATATTTTAATACCTAATTATATAATAATACGTCCTTGGCAATCAGTTTACCTCTCAATTATGGTGTAAATGTATTTAAAGTTAAAATTCATTAAACTAAATATTTTATTAACAATTTAATGAAAAGAAACAAACTCTTAGGTCTTTACACCACAAATTTATTGATTACATTAAAAAATATGAATCAACCACAACAATTTACCATAATAATATGCTTTTAACACATATCAATTAAAAATTACTAACAATAAATTAATTGTTAATTTATTACTTTTACTTCACTTCAATACAAATTAATTATAGGAAAATAATAAAGAAACATTAGTATTTATAGATGTTAGATCAATAATAAGAAAAATAATAACTTTTATTTGTTGCAATAAAGTATAAACTATTTCTTTATAAAATAAAACATAATGCTATTGCTGCAACAATTGGTCTTCCTGTCCATTCTTTGAAATGTTTATAAAATTTACTAGTAATATTTGGAAAAACTATTTTCTATACTTAAAACAAATGTTGCTTATTGTTATATTTAACTAGTTTCACTTTACAACATACTTTAATTGCTTCAAAATAAATGCATATTGTAATTCAAATACATAACTGTAGAAATTATAAAATAAGTTAGTTTTTTACGAGAAATAAGATGTAATTGTTAAATATAACATAACATGTTTTTACTTCCAAAATGATTTGTGTTAAATATTTGGAATATCTTCATCTTTATTGAAATAAATGTGTTCACATCTGGAATTTCCTGATACTTATTAACCTTTGATTTCAGTCTAAAAAAATATGTAAAAAACGTCCTTAAATCGTCTATTTTTCAGCTGTTTATAGAATTAATTTAGTTTTAGTATAAGCTACACAATGCTTTAGATTTAGTCAAAATCTAAATTATGAATGTATATATACAATATGTATTATTAAGAAAAATGAGTTGTATTTGTTAAATTTAACATACGATTTTTTACTTCAAAATTTATTTGCATCAATCATTTGGAATATTTACAATATTTATTGAAATAAATGTGCAATGATTTATTACAATGAATGTGAAATTTCTTTGTAATTATTTATGAAAATCTAAAATAATTTTTTTTTTTGTAAATAGTCAAAGAAGTAAACGTTGTTGTTTCGTATATTTTTCAGTAGTTTACTTAATTAATATTGTCTTAATCTAAGATTTACACTCCTTTAGTTCAAATTAACTGATATTTAAACTAAATATATATAATACAAAAATATTGTGTGAAAAACACAATCATCAAATTGTACTTATTATAACACATGTAAGTGTAATTACGTAATATAATCTATAATTGTAAAATGTAACATGAAATACTTCTAAATTTTGTATGTGTTAATCGTAAGTAATGTTTTCATATTTATTGAAATAAATTTGCAATGGTTTGCAATTGAATGCATTCACTGATTATGAACAACCTTTGATGACACTCTAAAATATAATTCAAGTGATAACTATTTATAATCTATTATAACAAAATATAATCATGATTAAAAAACAGCCTTGATTCAATTAATTTTCAGCAGTTTTCACAACTAATTTAGTTTTAATGAATGCAAATAACTGCATTCGAATTGTAAAAAGATTAGTAAATCAGCTATTAATATAGAAAAATATATAAATAAAACCCAGAGACTTGTATAAACATTGATTGTAAAAGTGAAACTATTTTGAGTTTTTTTTAATATAATTTACATAAATTTATATTTAACTACTATTTTTATATGTTTACTTTTTTTGTAATGAATTTCAATGACACCTACACATATTTATGTTGTTTATAGTATAATTAACAACTATTAACTTTTAAATTAAAGCACGGAAATGACCGTATTATTATTAATAAAATACATTTCGATTATGTGAACTTTCGTTATAATTTCGTTGTTTTTATTTAAATAGATCGTATTTTGTAAATTATATTATTATTTTCCAGGCAGAAAGATCTGTGGTTGCAACAACTACAGAAAATTACATTTAATACAATAAAATGAAGAAACATAAAAGAAAAACAAAAAAAACTATTGATTTATGTTTCATATTATTTTTTTATTGAGGTTTTTGCAATTATTGTTGCAATAAGTATTATTATTATTACATTACATTTACAAATATTAATAAATTCATGTTAAGATTAGGAAAATTTAGTTTATAATTACTGTAATGATATCTGTACAAATGTGAACGTTTAGTTTGAAAGTTAGTAAAACAAAATGTTATCAATATCAATACACCCATACCTCCCTATACGGCCGCTCTTTTTACGGCATTTCGCTATAACGGCCCTTTTCAATTAAGGCGCGTTTTCGATTTACGGCCTAAAATGATTCGCTATAACGGCAAAGAAAGATGTTGCCAATCTTGCGCTAGCGCAATAATTGATTCGTTATACGGCTTTTCACTTTACGGCCAAGTTTCGTGGAACGTATCTAGACCGTAAAGCGAAGTATGTACATTGCTTTTTATCTTTGTACAGAAAAAATGATAGATAATTAATAAATTACGATAGATTAGTCTCAATTTTTATGAACTCATTTAAAAAGAAACGTAATTAAAATAATATGACTAGATTGAGTTTAATATTGAATGTTATCAGTTATCAATAGGGAGGACATTGAAAGAAAACTAAAAATAATCGGATGTTTTGAACGTATTGCAATACGATTACATCAATCACTCGATAAATGTGCGATACGATTACCATGAAATCAGTAATGGCACGCTACTCATTGTCTCCACTATGGCTAATTAATGCTAACAACATTATTATCGCTCAATCTCGCGAGGTATGCGAATATCGAGTAGCAGCAGTCGTTTCTCTTATGTTTCTCTTCGCTTCTCGAGACACGGACGACGACGAAATTACGCAATTTAATTGCAGATCGAAACCATTTAACGACCGCACATCATTACCTCTCATTGCCAAGGATTTCGGAATTATCATCGTCAATTTGCGGTCGACGGAATCGATTCGCGGGAAGAAGCTGCCATTTTCAGTTTATTGTTGTTATTCCCGAACAACAGGAGAAGAAATGCAAATAACATCCAACGGTTCTTCTACCAGTTTACTCATCGCAATAAATAATTATCGTGTATTAAGCAATTTGAACCACAAACTCGCTTTTTTCGATTTGTTTATCAACGAAGGAAGGAAAAGAACAGACCGCACAATTTTATTTCGTATTATATAACTTTTTATTAATCAAATCAAATCCAATGTTTAAGGACACACGATATTTAAAATACAAGGAAACTGAAACTGTTTTCAATATGTTTTACTGATTTAATAGTCAATGAAAATGAAAGTAAACGTGTTTGTGTGCATATTAATGTTAATTACTTCGGGAAAATGGTCGGAAAATATATCAGTTTCTGATGGAAGTAAAAGTAACTTTACTACAGGTTTGATTGGTAAAGGAAAAGTCTTGAAGTTAACAACAACATACAGTTAATCATTTCTACAAAGACCTTTACTTTGTTAAATCACTTTTAATTGAAGAAATAAAGATAATCTTAATAAATAATTATGAATTTATTTAAATAGTTACAAATTTTGACTAAATTTGTTTTAATATTTGCTGCACAAACAAAAATTACTAATTAATATGTAAATTTTATCGACGTAAATACGAAATAATTACGTGTTTTTAAACGTTATTTTACTATTCAATAACAGTTCACTTCTAATTTACGACTTGACATAATATGAACGTTACGAATTATTAATTGTTAGTACTTATGATTACTGTATTTAAATATAATTCAATTCATATAGTTTGCTTCATAGCCAAATTGATGTTATTTATAACAAAAATATGAACTGTTTTAACAGTTTTATTATTAATTTTATTTGTTTATATACTTCTGAATTGCATCTAAATAAAGAAGAATTAGTGAAATAAAGTTTATATTTTTCTAATGGTTTCTATAAATATTTCTATTTTTGTTTTCATAATTAATACACAAATGAAAAACATATTGCAATTTTCAGCAATTCATAACACCAACTTCTTTTTACAAGAGATTGAAGTCAATGAATTACGAAACATAGTTAAGTAAATTAACACAAAAATAAAACATAAGTTGAGTTAACGAGCGTCCAAATTCAAACAATATGATATATTGTTTATTATATTTTGTTTAATGAGATTCTTCAGAACGTTTTAAGATCTTCTGGTTTAACACCAATGTATAAAGGTTATATATTTTCTTATAAAAATAGGTGCGTTATTGATGTTATTTTTTTTTTTTTTTTTTTTTTTTTTTTTTTTTTTTTTTTTTTT
>JAFMTC010000129.1:1085966-1110997 GCA_018845635.1 Nicrophorus orbicollis
GAGGGCCTTCCGCCCTATCTTCTCGGGAAAAGAAAGCTCAGGAGCGTTCACGTAAACACGTCCGTTCTCTACGAAGGTTGAGACAAGACTAATTGATGTTATTACACAAGTAAATTATCATATTAAGTATCTAAAAATGATTTTAATAAAGAGAATTGCGATGAGTGAATTAGTTCAGATCTTTGAGAAAACAAAGAAGTTACAAAGAATGAAGGTTATATAATCTTTTTAACTTACTTTTGGGAAAAAGAAACATATGTCAATCACATACATACAGTAATGATTTATTTCAGAATTGACATTCAAATAATTATTCCACTCTATGCATTACTAAATATTTACATAAAACTTTGCATTTTTTTGCATTACATTTTATTAATTAGTACGGCACTTTAATTCAATGTACGGTAATAATAATGTTTAATTAAAGAAAATAAATGTCATATGTGCATTTAATTGTTTCGCATTTGATTTAATGTACATAAATATCGATTGATTTATGCAAAACCAGTTTGAAATTAATTACAATTTACGTGTATAAAATTAACATTTAAGAAAAATTACTATTACTTAAGAAAAATGTAGGCTGTTTTCCGTATAAAATGTTTGCATTGAAGCAGTTGAGCTATTGATTTGTTGCAGTAATTAGTTTTCTGTTGAAAATCATACGATTGATCTGTTTGTCTCAAAAGATTTCTTGTCTTTGCCGAAATGAAAAAGTTAAAATTTGTGTGCAACTAACGTTAAAGTAGATCCTACACTAAGTTGAATGACAAAAAATAAAGCTAAATGTGATATCTCAAAAGGAAAAAGTTAAATTATCTTAGAAAAAAGCTTATGAAATTAACTTTTTCTTTAATAAAATAGTTTAGTTCATTAAAAATTAGTATATTGTATATTCAAATTTTATGTTCTCATTCATATTTGACGAAAATTGTACTATAATTAAAAGTGATTACTTTAAATTTGTGTGAGTAATAAATTTACGTTTAATTCATTAAAAATTGGCGTTTTTGCATTTAAATTATGTTGTCATTTATGTTTGAATAATAATTTATTTGCTTCTACAATTAATAAGACGTTAACTTATTTATAACATTTATGAGGAGTAAAATTGAGCTTTTTTTTACAAAAATAGTATAATTCATTGAAAAAAAATGCTGTTTTTGTATTTGCATATTTATGTTTGAATAAAAATGTATTTGCTAGTATAATTAATAAGTGTTGATATTAAATTATTTAAAATATGTGTGAGGACTGAAAGTAAGTTTTATTTGAAATATTTGGGAGGACTAAAAGTAAGTTTTCTTTGAAAAAAAAAAGTTTAGTTTATTTAAAATTGGTGCTTTCATATTTGTATTTCATGTTGTTATTTATGTTTGATTAAAAAAGAATTTGGTAACAAAAATTAACAATTATTTAAAAAATATTTGTGAGGAGTAGAATTAAGTTTATATAAAAAAAGTTTTCTTCGTATAAAATTCATGTTTTTACATTTGTTATTTTATGTTTCAATGAAAATATATTTGCTACTGAAATTTAAAAGTGTTGACATTAAAATATTCATGAGGTGTATAATAAAAATTTATTTATAAAATATAATTTTCTTCATTAAAAATCGGTGGTTTTATATCAGTATTTCATGTTGTCATTTGATCAATGAAAATAAGTTGATTCTGAATAAATCAATTGAATACAATTAAAGCGTTGATTGGACTTTGCACCGGAAATTTCGGTATTGATCAAATGTAAACATTTGCGAAACGGTGAGGCAGAATCGAACGGTAGTTGCATTTTGTTTGGTAACTTACGACGTCGTAGCCAACTTCGTAGTGGGTGCCCCTGGTGTACAGGATGGGGATGCAGTTCCTCCTGCCCAAAGTTTCGGTGACCGGCATTATTTCTGGTGGTGGTTGTTGTTGCTCTGCTGTTGCTCTTCGCTGCAATACTTCTTCCTCCGATCCACAGTGGTTTGCACTAGTTTGTTGGCTGAACTAAAACCGACGCCCCCACCGGGTTGCAACTGGCATTTATATATAACAGCCCCCACCCCGAGCGGAGCACGCGAAAAACGCACGCATATCATTATGAACGGCGGACATATGTTTTCGTGTGCGACGAAAGGATATCATACTCTTTTTTTTTTGTTCGTTAAATCTGTTTGAGAATGTTTTTTTAGCGAAACTTTTACGACGTCCGTCGACCAATTTTGAGGTCGTATTGATAGCGCTGTGATAAAGAGCGTTGCGGTCTTATGAAATAGTGTAGACGTTCTACAGGATCTACAGGGTGATTCCGTTTTGCAGTATATGCATATAGACGTTATTTGTATTTTTGAGTTGCTTTAGTTTGCGTGATCTTGAAGTGTCCCAATCTAATCGATAGAACGTTATTTACTGCGATTCCTCTCCACGATAAACAATAAACCTTTCCATTTAATTCACGTGCCAGATACTAATTTTGTAGTTGCCAATTGGATTAGAGAAAACAATAAGCAACTTCAAATCTAGCTTGTTGCATTTTTTGTTCAAATAGTCTTATTACACAATAACTAGAAATCCAATAGCAAAACAAATCTGAAGACTTAATCCATAATTGATTAATTTGAAATCATTTCAAATATTGGATATTTAAACTATTCTTCTAATCTAAATATTGATTTTATAATAATTCAATTTCAAAGTAACTCCGAAAATTTAATCCTTAATTGATTAATGATACATGTGAACTGTTTCTGATATTGCTATTATTCTAAATACTTATTACATAATAACATCCAACAAAGCAGACTTAATCAATTAATGATTAATTTGAAAGGTTTCTTGCATTGGATCTTCAAGCTATTATTCAGAAACGTTTTGTAACTTATAATTAATTTGTATAAGATTGTTTTAGTATATTGTTTTGACCATTGACCAATGTATTTCATGTTTGTAAACAATTGTTTCAAGGCAACTCACAAACAAATAAAATTGTCATTATTTTCTATATATTCTTTTTCGAAGAAGTAATATATTGTTTTCTGGTGTACTGAAAAAATAACAGTTAAAATATTTTGAATTTAAATCATTTCATCGATTTAATATAAAATTTGAAACATTACGTTCTACGAAACTTGGCCGCAAAGCGAAAAGCCGTATAAGGAATCAATTATTGCGCATGCGCAAGATTGGCAACATGTAGATATATCGACATGCGAAAAAAGTGTTTTTTGCCGTTATAGCGAAACATTTCAGGCCGTAAATAGAAAACGTTCCTCAATTGAAGAGGGTCGTTATAGAGAAATGCCGTATAAAGAGCGGCCGTATAACGAGGTATGGGTGTATTACACAAATTTTATAATAATTATGTTATTAGATATTATTATTGTTTGGTCATAAATTTATTGGTTGTAAATAATTGTATTACTCTTCTCTAGTTAACTATCTAATGCAATATTTCAATGTCATATGTTATTTATTATAATCGATGTTCAAGTTGATACAATATCCATGAAAACAGAATGTAAATGATAAATATAATAAGATTTTGAGAAATCATGAGTGAATCAACAAAATTTATAGACATTATGATATTACACAAATTTGAAAAAACAGTTCTATTATTAAATATAATAACAATATTGAATAATATAACTGTGTTTGGACATGTTTTTTTTTAGTTAACGAATAATAATACTTAACATTTCCTTTAATTATATAATAATATACTTTAATTAATGAAATTTGAATGATTTTACATGAATTGAATGAAGCTTAGTATCGTTAATTAATTAATAAAAACAGGAAATATTTTACTTAATTGAAAATAATGCAAACACAAGGTATTTTTAATGTTAAATGAACCAGCTATTCCAGATCACAAGTTTTAAGGATTAATATTTATCGTTAATTTGGTTGATTTTTCGATAATTTAGCAAAAGCGTTTCTACATATTTGACAGTGAATTTTGTCTAAATAATCTAGTGATACAATAGTTCTGCTACATACAATTTCAAGAGTGTATATTTAGGATGAAATTGATCGTTCAATAATGAATTTGTCGGTGTGATATAAACGAAAATGTAAAAATACTTTTTTTCAAAGTTTTTTTAACAAAAATCTTCAAGTTTGACTGTGAATTACGTCTAAATGATAATCGATACAATGATACAAGTCGACACATTTTGAAGAAATAATATTTACCAGAATTTTGGCATTTTAACAATACATTTCTTGATATATTTATAATAAGACAGTCCTTTTTCTAAGTTTAAAAAACGATACTTCAAATTTGACAGTGAATTACGTGTAAATAACAAATGACACAACTATATCATTACAAACGTTTTAAAAAGTGAAAATTTAACATTTCATTTTCCAAACATTAATTTGTAAAGCATACTTTTCGAGGTGTTGTGGGTTAAATTAGTATATGTAATTTTATTAGAAAAAAATTAACTGAATCAATTAATATTGAAAGTAAATTACGAAACTGAATTATTGGAAATAGAAACACAAAATTATATTTATAGACTTAATACAAATCTATTTCAACCCTCCCAAAACTGTTACTATTCTCACACTTATAAATAATGAATCACCGTCCACATCGTATTGTATCCACATAAAAAGTAATTGCATAGAACGTTGATGAAAATATGTACATAAGATTAATATTAATTGAAACTTATCGTATAAATAAACAGTTTAAATGTTTTTTTTTGTATTAAATGAGGTTTATGTGACTATAACAATCAATATTATTATTCTTTAAATAGTCAAGTGTTGCTGGAGAAAAAAAGCAATTTTAGATGTATTATTCAATGATTTCTTCTATTGTTTTCTGGAATTTGTTTATCTAAATTTGATCCATTCAGCTTGAATATTAATGAAATTTATTAATTTGTATTGCTCTTTGTATGAATGTAGCAATAAATATATAATTGTTAGTCATATGCATTTAACTATATAAAAAATAATGGCTGAGAAACGCTGATATACAATACACCCATACCTCGCTTTACGGCCTAGATACGAAACTTGTCCGCAAAGCGAAAAGCCGTCAAACGAATGAATTATTGCGCTTGCGCAAGATTGGCAACATGTAGATATATCGACATGGAAAAAACGTTTTTTTTAGGCCGTAAATCGAAAACGTGTCTTCATTGAAGAGGGCCGTTATAGCGAATTGCAGTGTAAAGAGCGGCCGTATAGCGAGGTATGGGTGTACAAAAATTACAATATTTCAATATTGTTTGTAATTTATTATAATCAATGTTCAACTTTATACAATATTCATGAAATTATAAGAGAAATTACTAACTGTTGACAATATAGAAAAAATATGTTCAGATTTATGCAATGTTATTAATGCAATTTACAAATAGTAGGAATAACAAAGATATTAACAAGATAAACCTCAAATTTGTAATGTGGCTACTCGATTGTAAATTATTATTATTAGACGGGAAACACAAATTGAGACAATGCTCATGTACTATTTTTATTTTACGATGCAAACATTGGTAAATCCCGTAGAATTTCAAATACAGAGTTTCATCTCTTCCCCATTTATTTAATGAGCAATCAATCTTCAAGTTATACGGAAATTCGCAGAAATTGGAGATTTAACAATTAATTCCGGTGACCCCGCTGTTTTTTTTTAATTGTTTCCAAGTCAATCCAAGAGTTTTTATATTTTGGTGTAAAAATAACAAACATTTACACCTTTCGATTCGTTTTCAAGATCACATAAAATTAAGTTATCAACATCCTTTTTTAGTGATTAATTCTTAAATAGTTCAAGGTTAAGATTTGTACTGTGTTATTTGCTAAACGTTTTAAAAAGTGTAATATAATTATGTTTTTTTTGTTGTTAATTCTTAGATTAAGTATAAACTAATTGGATACGCAACTCACTTAAAACTTTATATTATATAAAGTTGTATTACTTTATCAATCAATCAAATAACTATTAAATCTTTGCAATTCATTGATTGCATTTCGCGTAAAGTTACCATAATGATAAATATTTATTATTATGGTGGAGAAACGTGTTGCATCTCGGGAATTTCTATTTTTATATCTCGAGTGTTTTAATTGGCAGAAAATGTTAACTGCTCATTAGAATATCACTTTTTTTTCAGGATAAAGTAAATGAATAGGTGGAATTGTAATTCCATAAAAATTACGTCCATGTGTGCTTTCAGTTTTTATCCTGTTTACTATTATTGTGGAATGCTAATACGATAATAGCTAACATGCTTTGAGTGTCAAACGTGTTTATAATTTGTAAAATTTTTGAAAAAATATTGTACTGTTTTATGTAAACAACCTTGCATCAATGAGTTTGTTTTCATAGTTTAATGTTTTCAATTTATTCTTGGATTTGTTATTCATTGAGTGATATCCATTAATTTCATATACTAATGAAATTAAATTCTTGCATAATTTCGCATTTGAAAGAGGGGAGTCATGGGGCTGGTTGTCACAAAGTCCGTATCTCCATTTGTATAAGATGTATGAGTTTGTCAACACATGTTTTTTGGTCAATAGGTTAGGTTATGTGTATATATATTTATCATATCAATTCCATGTGACAACCAACCCAAGGTTGTCAAAATTTGAAAATAATAAAATGTCAATTTGTTTTATAATAATATTCGCAATGTACATTGTTTGAAATCCTCCCAAATTATAAATGTGTTAATATGGAGTTACTTGTGTTTATTGAAATTGAAGAAGTTTAATAGTTGTGACAACCAACCCTAGTTTCATCCAATACTGATGAAAGAAATAGTTATAATGTTCCTGCCTTGCATAATTTCGCATATGAAACAGGGGAGACATGGGGCTGGTTGTCACAAAGTTCGTATCTCCATTTGTATAAGATGTATGAGTTTGTCAACAGATGTTTTATGGTCAATAGGTTAGGTTATGTGTATATATATTTATCATATCAATTCCATGTGACAACCAACCCAAGGTTGTCAAAATTTGAAAATAATAAAATGTCAATTTGTTTTATAATAATATTCGTAATGTACACAGTTTGAAATCCTCCCAAAATATAAATGTTTTAATATGGAGGTACTTCTGTTTATTGAAATTGAAGAAGTTTAATAGTTGTGACAACCAACTCTAGTTTCATCCAATACTGATGAAAGAAATAGTTATAATGTTCCTGCCTTGCATAATTTCGCATATGAAACAGGGGAGACATGGGGTTGGTTGTCACAAAGTTCGTATTTCTATTTGTATGAGATGTATGAGTTTGTCAATATATGTATTTTGATCATTAGGTTAGGTCGTGTATATATCAATTCCATGTGACAACCGATTCAAGGTTGTCAAGTTTTGAAAATAATAAAATGTCAATTTGTCTTATAATAATATTCGTAATATATATAGTTTGAAATCCTCCCAAAATATGAATGTTTTAATATGGAGGTACTTGTGTTCATTGAAATTGAAGAAGTTTAATAGTTGTGACAACTAACCCCGGTTTCACCCAATACTGATAAAAGAAATAGCAATAATGTTGCTGCTTAAGAAAGTGTGAATTCACTACACCAAAGTAAACTAACTTTTCAGGCGAAAAACCCAAAATTATTGTTTGTAGTTGTTCTATTGTCTAATTTTATTTAATAATCGTTTAGATGCAAGATGTTATCTTCTTTTTTTAAACCATTCGGCTATGAGTCGCCTAAGATGTTATCTAACAATGTATTTACTTTACACACCTCATTTATTGCAATTAATCTGAATTGAATATTATTTTCTTACTAGATTCTTTTGATTTTGCACTAATTAGATAATGATTTTTATAAATTAAAATACTAGTATATTCTTTAGAAAATTGATTATTATGAAAATAAATAGAATAAATATTGCTAAATACGTAATTTGAAGCCTTTGGATCACTTTTGATACTTTACAATCAAATCCTGCGGTCGATACTATCTACTATACACGATCATATTACGTAAATAAAAATGTCACTAGAGTGTAAATATTGGAAATCTGTAGACCTGTAAATTGCAAAACTATATATAGAATTGTTGATTCAAGTTTGCATTCATTAACAACAATAATATCGAAAACATATTTTTGTATTGAAATTTTTAATTTAATCGTTAAAAATAAGCTGTACATTTTGTTTACTACTCTTCAATACACTAATTTTATACAGTTTTATTCTTGGATGGACAAACTAGCGTCTGTATTAAAAATATGATATTATTATTAGGTAGAAAGACCTATGCTCTTTGCAACAATGGAATTTTATTTTATTTGTATTTCTTTATAACTATTGTTTTTTGTTTGAAGTAACTATTACTTTCTCTCTCTCATATATTCAATTAATTGCTCTTAATAAACTAATTATTCATTAACAATTGGTGATACTTCACACTTTGTAAGTCCTGTGTATTATTGCATAAACATAAAGTAAAAAGTGGCGAAGCGATGAATGCAGATTGGATGAGAAGAGATTGCAACAAAGAAAATAATCAACAATCATTTAAGAATGAAAAATCTGTACAATTACGTGGATCATTGTAGCGGATCGTTTCCTTACGTAATTAGCAGCAGCACTTGCCAAATATGACAACGGCTTGTGGATTCTTTGCATTTTCATACATTCACGCAAGAACGCGATCAAGGTTAAGATCAACCTTCTAATAAAAATCATAATAACAAACATATTTCTATTACACATGTGGACGCAAATCAATCGAATTACACACAACGAATAGCCGTAATGTTCATTCCATACGGTGACTTTATTGAATTCAATTTCCGTACGAGGAATATTTTGATCCATTTTTTTTTGTAGTATTCTTATTAATAAAATAATAAAATTTTAGGATTATATTTATTTTTTGTATATTGACATTACTAAAATATGTCATATTGACAATATGTCATATTTATCGATGTAAAATTTCCGATTAGGATATGTTTATAATGGCTTAAATTATAAACAAACTTGCCAATGTGTCCATTAAGTAAACAGCTGTCAAATTAATTTTGTAGTTTGATTACCAATTACAAATTAAAATACTGGATTACGAAATGTCTATTAATCTGTACTGGTGGGTCTATATCGAAATCTCGAATATCAAAATCCTGAAAATCGAAATCCCGAAACCATAATCCCGACAGTATTGAAATGCCGAAAACCATTATCACTTCTGCAGTAAGTTTACTGTACAATAAGAATAATGTTGATTATGATTTTCGGGATTTCGATGCTGTGGAAATTATGGTTTTCGGATTTTTGTTACTGTCGAGATTATGGTTTTAGGGATTTCGATTTGCGGGATTTTGACCGGAAACGAAACTGATACATCTGATTCATGTTATATCAAATTTCAATTGTAAATTAATAATGTAAATGCACATTATTTATGAATTACAGTGCATTGTCCAATTTCATCTGTCATTTAAATTATGTTGACATAATTGGAGCATATGGCTATCAAAATTTCGAAAAAAAAAATCCCGAAAAATATAATCCAGACAGTTTCAAAATCTCTAAAACTGTAATCCCGACAGCATTATCGAAATTTCGAAAACAAAATCTTGAAAATATCAAAATCCCGAAAACCATAATCTCGACAGTATCGAAGTCCCGAATATTATAATACCGAACATTTTAAGGTATTTGCATTCGAGGATTTTTTAAATAATGATAATATTTATTGTAACAACAACTACTAGAAATAATACATACTGAAATACATAGAAGAGAAAATATAATTATTTAGACCATAGGTCTAAACTTTATTTTTAAGTCATTTAGAATCAGAAAATATTATTAAATTGGATCATTGCAAAATATTTTCGTCTTATTTCGGAGAACGCACACAAGAGATTTACTTAAATCTAATAAAATACCATGCAAAAATTATGTAATTTGATACAATTAGACATACTTTTTTTTACCATAAATCGAAAAGTGTAGTATCAGCAGCCAGTTAAGTATATTAAATGCACCAGGATTTTAATTATATTTTTGTAAAATGAAACACAACACAACACAAAACTATCTACAGGTATTCTATATCTTATGTAATCGCATAAAATCCATAGAAATAGTAACTATGTCAATCAACCTTAAATAGAACTGAAATGTGCTAATTTTATAAGTAAAAAAATATATTGCATCAGTAAGAATGCACGCTTTTTTTTGTATAAGGTGTTTACAATTTGTACATATGTGTTGAGTGTTTACAAGGTTTTTTTGTTGTTGTAATTACCTCGAAGTATTTATTTCTTTACATTTATCACATAGTTTTGTTCAATAATCTGATTGACAAACTTATTTTCTTAATTAAATTTTATTATTTATATATTCTTAAACAATATAAAGATTACTTCAACTTAAGATATTCGATTTTTTTTAACATTTTATACGTTGTAATGTGTGACTGATTACTCAAAGATACTGCTTTTCTAAGCTTAGGAAACGCGAATTTCGTCTAACTTATATTTCTTTAAATTTATCATTTACAAAAACTTTTGTACTTACAACTAAATGCAGCGATATTATTTATTAAAGAAAAGCTTTCATTTCGAAAGCTTATTGATTTTCTTATATAATTTTAAAGACATAAACATTTGATTGCTTGCACCGTCTTCATGCCGGTTTCAGTTTAGTGTAAGGAAATATAGAATCTCCTAAATTAGATAACCTTGTAGAGTGTGCGATCAATATCCGACCTAGACGATCGGTACTTCCAAAGCCAAATGTTCTCTTGACTATTGCTAGTATTTAGTTTGTTTCTTTTTTTCTTTTCTCATATATCTAATAAACTAGATTGACGGTACTCTTTGGACCGTAACCAAATATTCCCAAATACACCTAAAGTGCGTTTCGAGATTCCATTGAACTCGCTCCGAAGGACTTTCGGTTAATTAAAGAGGAAAAAAAATGCACGCTATTTCATCTCAAATCGCAGATATTGATTATACATGTTTGTACATCTTGTTTTTGCATTACAGAACGTCATCTCCTCGAACTAATTTCTCGATGGACATGCTCTTTTGCAAAACGCGAATTCCATTCATCCGAACGAACATTAACCCACTATTTGCGATTTAATGCAATAAAACAACAGCCCAAGGTTAATGTACCTTTTTTTTAGAACGCGTTTATTATTGTTTTTAAAAGCAAATTATAACTTCGTACGCTTCCTGAAATCACCGAAATTCTCCAATAGATTGTTTTTACATTGATTGTATGGAGAGTTTTCATTGCCATTTGATATTAATTACAAAAAATATTCCCATAAAATGTTGATCCAATTAAACAAGAATTAGATTATATTCGATAAAATTCATAATTTCTGTATTTTTCTGACTTGTTTAATACTTTAGTTTATAAATTATGATAATTTACACCTATTATTATTTAGGATCATACATCATCAAGAATCAATGGATTTTAAGAATGTTTAACTACTATTATTACTTCATTTATTAATTTTAATATGCATATTGTAAAAGGCTTAAGACAGACAGACAGACGGCCCTGGCTGTAAACTTATCCCATATCATGTGCACCATGAACATGAGATGTTGCGAAACGCAAAGCAGGTCACATAAATTCATAAAAATAAAAAATGTACTATTTTTTCGTGTTAATAATAACATAATTGTAAACGATGTCTACCATTTTCACATAGTTAACGTCGGACAACAATGTAATTGTTGTCATTTTATTCGATACGGTAATAGTCTTCAAAGTCCAATTACATGCACACTCGAGTAAACTTTCCCCTAATTATTGTCCGCACACCAAAATCTAATTTATTTATGGCAATAATTCTGTTAGTTTTAAGGACATTGCGTGCGTATGTCAACGTCTAATAAAGTACATTAAATGACGCAATTTGTATAAAAAATAAGTCATAAAAATGAGTAAGTTATAAGTAATTGTGCAGTAATGAGCATATTAATTGAATTAAAATACATTTAGAATATAAATAATTTTATAAAATATAATTTTCAGTAAATATTGATCAAAAGTTTAGAAGGATTCCTTTACATGTATCGTAATAATAATAACATTTATTGTAACAACTACAAAAAAATATAAACTCAATACAATAGAAATAAAGAAATATATAGAAAAGGTCAATAAAATATAATGCTATTATTGCAAAGGGCTATAGACCACACGTCCTTCCAGCCCACAGTGTATCATTAAAATTGAATTTACTTTGTACTCTCACCTTGAATAACTAAGAAGGGATTTAAAGTCTATGGAAAGTTGAAGAATCTTGCTATACTCTGGTGTTTGCAGACTTTGTATGTTATAATGAATTCCTTAATACGTGTTCAATACAAAGTTAACATCTTAATATATGTATAATATGATGCAATAAAACAATAAATAACTAATCTACAAAAGTAAAAGACAAGTGTCCTCATTAAAAAAGTTAATAAAGTACAAAATAATTAAAACGTTGATTCAGTGATTTGAATGTTTGTTTCAACAATTAGCAATATAAATGATTATGCAATTATGCGACATACCAGAATTAGATGAATTGTCTTATCTGAAGCTTGAAGGCTTTCTCAGAGTAATAATAAACACGTATATGTGCAAATTCTTAATTGCATAATTTGTGTGCATGATCCCAAATACTATCATTATTACAACCATGTAAAAGGATTAAGTTTAAATTTGCTTCAGTCGAGATAACAACTTATTAACTTGTTTGCGGAACGCAAAACATGCTATAAATAGAAATATGAATGAATTCCATTATTGAGAACCGAAATGCAGTTTATGCAGATATTTGTTTATTTTTTTTTGCTGTATTTTTTAAACGATATTTACAATCTATAGTATATCACCATATCGTTGCAGAACTTGTTGGGAACCGTTGTCCTTTGATAACTAATCCTTGAAGACTATTCTTTGTTAGAAGACAATAGATTTAGTCCAGAAAGACCTGAAAGAGACCACAAAATTACATCTGGGACATACCTATGAAAATGAAATTTTGCTTAATAAAATAATTTTGTTTAAAGAATAATTCTGTTAGTTAATCGAGGTATAACTGAATTTGTAAATAAGTTTTACATATAATACACCAATACCTCGCTCTTTATACGGCATTTGCTATAACGTCTTCAATTGAAGCACGTTTTCGATTTACGGCCTAAAATATTTCGCTTTAACGGCAACAAAAACTTTTTTCCATATCGATATATGTATATGTTACCAATCTTGCGCAAGCGTAATAATTGATTCCTTATACGACTTTTCGCTTTGCGGCCAAGTTTCACGGAACGTATCTAGGCCGTAAAGCGAGGTCACTCTCAAACTTTTTTTTTAAAAACTTTGTTTACATGTCAAAAAATATGTTCGTCAAATTCATTATTGACTAACGAAATTATAGTTAAAGGTTTACTCCCTAAAACGTGTATAATGACATGACATGAAGAGGGCCGTTATAGCGAAATGCTGTATAAAGAGCGAGATATGGGTGTACATAGGTTTTGAAGAGTGAATATTGAGCATTGCTTTGGCTGCTCAAAAAATAATTTGGCACTCATAATTTTCATGATATAAGCAAAAATGTAAAAAGTCTGCTATAAGTTTGACAGTGAATTACGTCTAAATTTCAAACAATACTTTTGTATGAGTAAATACGTCTTAAAGAGTGCATATCTAACTTTAATTTGGTAGCTAATAAAGAAAATTGTAAAAACTTGCTTTAAAAACGTTTCTTTAAGTTTGACAATCAATTACGTATAAATGAGAAACGATACAATAATATCAGTGTATACGTTTTAAAGACTGTATATTTAACTTTAAATTGATTGCTCACAAATTGATTTGTCGCTCATATTATTCGAAATATACACAGAAATGTAAAGCTTCGAAAACCTTAAATAAACGTTTTTCAAGTTTGAATTACGTCTAAATTATAATCGATATAATTATATACACATATTATAAAAGAATATTTAACTTAAATGTGGATAGTAAAGAACGAATATATTGTTCATATTTATCAGAATACAAGCAAAAGTAATTTCTACTGATAAAATTAAGAAAAATATTATTTAATTTTATATTATTTTTCCAATTTCAGTACATTAGATTCCATTTGATGCATAGATAAATTAATTAATAAGCACTTATCGGTAATAGGACCGTACCCATTAAAAAAAGAAAGATTTGATACCAATTAAGAACAATGAGAAATTATTACAGTTTTTTTTCTTTCAACTTGAATAGATAAACATGTAACTAAATCAAAAGGCACGGTTTGCGTTTATTTATTTTTTCACAGGAATGCTATAATAATCCGGTAATATAACAGCAAACAAATGAAAGTGCACCGCAAAATTATAGTGTTACCTGCCGCTCAGAAATCACAGGTGACTAATTAAATGCACTTAATTGATATCGCAATGCGGATCATTTCTGAACGCAATGAATGTTGCTGTTATTGTTCGCAACGAGCATTTCAGAATGACAAGAAATCCAGTTTTCCAATCACGCACTTCGCAGCTCACCTCACTAATTACAATAAATCAATGCACGCGTTTCGTTTCGTGGGCGTGTTGTGTTTATTTATCTCAGCCGTGTGTTCATTATAATAACAAAATGTTTGTTTTTACACGCAAGATTTGCAATTTAATCATTATCGATGCTTACATTTATCCTTGATCATTATAATTTAATAAACTAATTACGAAATCTTTGTCATCTCTGAATTCTATCGTTGAATGAAAATGAATTGTTTTGGTCACACAAAGCCATAATAGTATTAATTGGAAAACGTTTTAAAGGTGGCGTGTTGCCAACCTGGGGCTTCTTAGATTAAGCTTAAGATTTTCTAAACATATACGTATTCCCCTGACTTACGAAACGGAACTTACATTGATTACTTACATAATTTATTGTATATAAGCAATGTCACCTACATACAAAGGTACATTGTCCATTTATGCTCTAATTTTATATACATTGGGTTCGGTTAACGAACAATTCGGGTAGTGAATATTGAATTTGAATGTATCGATTTAAACTTCAAATCACAACTAGCGTTTTCTTCCAAAAGAATAATCAACAAGGTATTCGTTATCTGAACTTGTTGTCAAAGCTTCGTAAAAGTTTTCGTAGTCCGATTTGTACACAGTCCGAACTCCTTACAGTAAAGCAATCCTCTCCAAAAGAATTCGTAACTTCTAAATGACTTGTCTGATTTTGATGAAATTTTCTACATTTAATTACAATAACATAAATAATAAATTAGAGCAATTATAATTGTGATAACACACCACACACCTGATTAACATAATGTTTTCATTTTCGAACGTGTCAAACTTTATTCCAATATTCGAAATATTTATTTTTTATGTTAAATCATTTTCAGTAAGTGAGCGTTTATGTAACTCTTTGTTTAAAAGAAAGTATTTTAAAGCTGATTTATTACAGAAAGTGTTTAAAATCATTCAATTTTCCTTCTACTTCAATTAACTTCAATATAAAGTTTATTAATTTAAAAATAATATATGCAACTGATGATACAATATATTCTAACAAATTACTTGTATCATGAATGCAACTGTATGAAACAGTGTTTTTTTTTGTAAACATATTTCTTTGTAGGGGCAGCAAATTGCTTGAGAAACATTGGAATTATTATTATTATTTTATTTAAGATTATTAATAAAAATAAATTATTGTGAAACTAGATTTCATAAACTTATTTCAGTTTAACTTGGATTTAGTTTAAAGGATTTTAAAGCAACGCCACTAGGTTCATATTCTATATTTATACTAATCCACTGTAAATCCAATAAAGATACTTTCAAGAGGTTTCTGCATATAATCGAAGAAACATGTTATGCGTTTAATAAGTATTTAATAGTGAAATAGCTATTTCTTGTCTATTTAAAGAGAAGCAGAACATCAGTAATAATTAAATAAAATATAAACAAATAATGGATTAAGTTAATTCAAATGATAATAAGACCAACTGTAAGTGGATGTAAATGAAACAAAAATATGAAATTTATATTATATTATATTGTACAATAATTTATGAAATCATATTTAAATCCTTATTTAAAATGAAATTTTGAATATTAAAGTCATGCAATTACATTACACAATTACTTTTGGCGACTCGTAGAGAGTTAACATGTATTAATTATTCGAACATACTCAATCAAATTCAGTCAAACAGAAGCTGGAACGAAAAGCATATTTTGTTGGCATATAATGATGACACTCATTTCTACCATGAAATAGCAATTGGAAAAAGGAATATGTACTATTGCCTATTGGAGAGTTGAATTATATTCTAACAAATGCCATATTTTCAAACTTAAATTAAACAAAATAACATACTGGAGGATACAATTTGAAGATTTATATATTTATATCCCAAATGAAATAGTGGATAGTCTAAAAGAAATTAGTTTAAATTATCCAATCTATTGATACCCTCAAATGCTAAATGCTAAAAAAAAAGATTTTGTCATCATCCTGCTAATTTAAAACTATACACAATAATTAATATACTAATTACTATTATTACAGGTTTTAACAAATACTTATATATTTAATAATAAATGAACTTATTTAGATGTTTATCCAAATGTAAATGAACAAAAATGGTTATGCAAAATGCCTAAAAATGCATTGAAATTTCAAATTATTTGCGCCTATAAATGTGGCGACACCTGGTGAGGAACCGAGTAACTAACTATGCGCCTCCACGGCCAGATACAAAAAAATCCTATAAGACTGTTTCCCCCAGTTTCCCCCTCGCAGCTACTGTCAGTGAAAGGCAATTATAAAACATCAAATTTAAGGAAAATGGATATAAGAGCTGCTTTTTATTTTCAATCGTAATTGTTGATCCCTTCTTAAAATTAACACTTCCCAATAGGAAGTCGCACAAAGTCAAGTGATATCCCTGTGTTCAACTGTCCCCATTGTATGTATGTATTTTCCTATGCAAATATTTTGCAACAATATTTTGCATCATTTTTTTTATGCAAAAATCAATTGTTTATTTTTAATGATATACTGTTATTTGGTGTTAACCTAAAATGTTTTCCAGCCATTTCCACTATTTTGTTAAGCACTATGGGAGAATACAATGATTCGTCTGCATCCAGTTCTCTTTCTGGTGACGAAGAGTCTGAGGCCACTTATTACGCAGAGATTTTCCAGAGGCTGCTCAACAGATACACTAACAATAGGTTCCCTGCTTGCAATGATGGAAATTATGATTACTACAGTGGAGGACCCCCAAAATTGAAGCACAAACCCAACACATTGAAACTAGAGGTACATAGAGTGCATACCAAGATATGTTCAAATACTTACTAATTTTGTATTTAGGCTAGTGATTTCTACCATTTGACAAAATTGAATACGACCAGCAGAAGAAATATTAAACCAATAACAAACACTGCCACTTTGTTATCAAATAGAGAAGTACATAATTGTTTAGTTTTAGATTTTTTTCTGTATTTTAATGAATTATTTTTAGATTGGACAAATTAAAAATTTGTCCTGTGCTAGTAGATGTCAAATTTCTAATAACTATTTACCTAATAAGATGGAGAAAATGGACACCTATGAAGGCAAAGTGTTTTGTGGACAGTTTTCAAAAAATGGGAAATACTTTATTACAGCAGCTCAAGGTAATTTAAATTGGTTAATTGATGTGATTCTTATTAATACGATTGTTCTTTTCAGATCAGCTAATTCGTATATATAAAACTGATGGTGGTAGATATACACTGTTCAGGAAAATTCAAGCTAGAGATGTCGGGTGGAGTATTATTGATGTTGAGTTCAGTCCTAATGGAGAGGAGTTTGTTTATTCAACTTGGTCGACAACCTGTAATTATATTGTTTTCTCGAATATTGATCATTGGATGTAATGTGCTTCTTTCTAGTGCATACATGTTCAGTCAACGGTGATACAGAGCGGCAAGAACCATTGAGTCTTTTAAACAGCGTTCGCCGCTTCTGTATTTTCTCGTTAGCCTTTAGTGCAGATGGAAAGGAAATCATGGGTGGAGCCAACGATGGGATACTTTATATTTATGACCGAGAAGCTAAGGCAACAACTATGAAAGTAAATTTCGCAATAGAATTAGCAACAGAATATTGATTGAGTTGTTAATTGTAGATTTGCGGCCACGAATTCGATGTGAACAGTGTAGCTTTTGCTGACGACTCTTCGCAGATCATTTATAGCGGGAGTGATGATGGTTTAATCAAAGTATGGGATCGCAGAACGTGGGTCGATGAAACCGATCCAAAACCGGTCGGAACGTTGGCAGGTCATATGGATGGCATCACGTATATATCTCCAAAGGGCGACGGAAGACATCTCATTTCCAATAGCAAGGATCAGAGTATCAAGTTATGGGATGTTCGCGTGTTTTCCAGTGATTGCGCAGCTGAAAACACTTTGCGAGCTGTGCACTCTCAATCCTGGGACTACAGATGGCAAGGAGTACCGAAAAGACGTAATTATTATAGGTAAACATTTTCTTCAACACAATACTGATATGTTTATTTTGTACAGTGTATAACACTAAGGATAAATTGGATGGAGATAGTTCGATTATGACGTACAGGGGCCATATAATTACGAGAACTTTGGTGCGGTGTAAATTTTCGCCCTTGGAGACGACAGGACAGAGATATATTTATACAGGTTGTGGGGGAGGAAGACTTGTCAGTAAGTACATTAGTTTGTTTGTAGTTAGATTGTGGACAATGCTATTAATCGTATGGATTTCTTTCAGTTTATGATGCTTTGACGGGAAAAATTAAAATGGACGAAAGGGAGCATTCATCATGCGTACGGGATGTGTCGTGGCACCCGATTAACAATGAAATATTAACGTCATCGGTAAGTTTTGTAATATTTCTTTTATTTAAGCTAGTGTTCAAATCCTTCTTTTGCTATGCCGATACTTCTGATTTCCTCGAAAACCCCATTCTTGTAAAGCATGATTTGACTTCTAATAATATTCCATTCAAAATATCGTCTTCCCTTGCCAATTGATGTAGAAATGGTTTGCAACGTTCAAGTTTCTTTTTGAAAATTCATACCCAGTTCTAATTTATTTTTGAGTAATTATCACCTCTGTTCAAATCACAAATTGCCCAGAGCCTTTCGAAATTATATGTTTGAATATAAATAATGATATTTTTATCAAATCAAGAATTTACGTTACCTAGAGTCAATATATATTAAATTATTGGATTAGTTGACTATTAGATTACTAAGATGTTTCTTCTTTTATTTTAGTGGGATGGTAGTGTAGGCAGATGGTATTACTCAACCAAGGATACAAGCAACGAGAAGAGGAAAAGTCCATTTCTAAGACGCAGCGATAGGATTGCATCGAAGAAGAGGCGAGAGCAGGAAGCGAATTAGAGTTAACGAATCGCAAATTCGGATTATCGTGCATGATTATCGTAATGACATGATATGATTTGCACAAAGAAAGGAAATGTGAATTTCTTCCATTATAATTGTATACAAGGATCTGCTGATATTTTCCTCCCTGGAATGACAAAAGTTACCACATAGTTTGGTGCTATATGTATATATGAATATATACTAGTTATTAACATATATTATTAACAGTTACAAATATATAAATACAAATTGGTAATAAATAAACATGTGATAGTCACTTTTTTAATATCGAATATTGGTAAATAGGAATAAAAACACTATTTAATAAAATCAATTTAGAACGAAGTATAAAAAATGTTTTATTCAATCAAAATTACATAAGAATCATAATTTAAAAAAGTCACATTTGGCAGTAAACAACAGTATATCACAATGTCTTGCTACACATTAACAACTATAGGCTATACATAAACAGTCATAGTAGTTTTCACGTAAGTCCTGCAAATCGGGCAGCGTCTTCCGAATAAATGCATAGCATTTGTGCATTCTTTACATAAACATAAATGCTTACAAGGTAAAATAACAACACATTTCAGTTTTTCCCTGCAAATTACGCAACAGGAGTTTTCCGATTCTTCGGTAATAAGTTTTTCGCTTACTTTCTTCTTCCTGCGAATTTCTTTAAATTTAGATACAGTCTTATTCCAGACAGTCAGTAAATATTTAGTCAACTTCGTTAACAGGTATCTGCGTAACTTGTGAACTGAGACAATGATACAAGTGAAACAGACTAAGCCACAAATAACATGTGCTGGAAAGTCAATCAAGTAGTAGAATAGGACTTTCATTTTTATGAAACTCTCTCCTGCAAGAATACAGGTATCGCAAATAAATTGCTTGATAATAGATAACAATAATGAAAGTCCAAATGATAGTGAAAATGGGATTAAAGTCACTGCAAACCAAACTCCAGATCCAATTAGAACCAACAATTCTTTGAAAGCACATAGCGAATTGTGCAGCAAAGAAAATATTTTATCCAAGAACTGGCCGAAGCTATAAAATAAACTTAGAATACAATCATTGAGCACCCACTTGATTGTTGCTTCTAATGAGAATAGATTTTCAATAGCTGTGAGTATCAAGAGGTGAGTAGTATTCAGCTTGTCCAGGATGTCTAGCACGAATATTCCAAAGTCTTCATAGATAACTTTCAGTACACTGTAGGTAACTTGCAATGTCGATATAGTGCAATTCAGTATATAAAATAACAACACAATAATAGCTTCACCCACTGCATGACTGACGAATAAACTGATGTATAATAAGTACCTTATGTAGACGAAAAACGTATATAAAACTGCCAGCATTTTGAATCGAATCAACGGTTTTTTTTTAAATTAATATAAATAACTTTGTTGGTTAGGAGTTTGAAAGTATTGCAGTTTACAGCAACTGACCTGAAGCATTACCAATATTTATCATTGAAATGCCAACAATAGTAAAACTAATTATATTGCATAATATTTACCTTCTCAATTAAATCTGGTTCTTTCAGATAAAAGTTTTTATGTAAGAAAAACTAATTATTATAATAACACTAACAAAACTAAAGAATTTGATATGATGTAATATTAACGTTTATATTAAATAGTAATTAATTATATCAGAAAATATTAAATGTACATAAAATTAACAATTTTCATATAAAATTGATAATTTGAAAATAGCAATAAGGAATTCTCTTGTGATAATTTGGTTGCATATGTTGTAAGATTTAAATGAGTGCTTCCAAAAATGTTGACGCAAATAACTTTGAATTTTTATAATATAGAGTAAAGGTTTCAACGTTGATTTTATTATTAAATTTGTACCTTAGAAAACAATGATTCATGTAGGTTGCCAATAAATCTTAAGCTAATTTTGATTTATTTAATTACAAGCAACAAATTTTAGATTATTTGCTATTGGTGAAATGAGGAAGTGGGAATAAATGTGGTAAATAAATGGTCTCTGAAGACAAAGTTAATATTATTATTATTACAATATGTATATATATATAATATAATTTTTCACACTTTTTTTTCGTCTTTTTTTCAAGATCATTAATGCTATAAGTTAACAATATATTAAATGTGTGTGCCGATTCCTATATAGTTAGTATCCATAGAAGATATATATATAGTATATTTGTTTTGTTTTCTTTTATAATAATATAATTGCTCTCCGTTTTTCTTGTTTATTACTTTTCACGAATTCACACTAGTGTTGCCAATAAAAAAGAGTCGCAAACGATGTATACATATATATGTGAGTGTATATATTGGTTTCCTCGTCAAGTGTTGTTCATGTTTTTAAGATTTCATTTATTTGTTTTTGCTTGTTCCCGCACCGTATATTCAATTAAGTTCTTAATTAGTATTGCTGTAAGAGAGAGAGAGAGAGATAGGTTGAGAGTTAGAATGGTCAACACATAAGTTGAGACTCGAAAACAAAGGAAAACGAAAAGAATAAGTCCAAACTATCACAGCGCGCAGATTCCTCGTTCACTTCGTAATAAGATTCACTTCATCGTATTCAAAAAAAGTATATTATCAAATCGAAAAAATTGCAAGAAAAATTGCAATTCTAAGTTAATATCAAATCAATCGTGTTTCGTCTACTCCTTCCGCCTTCAAAATGTTCAAAAACGTTCAACGTCATCTTTATTATTTGGTTTTCCTTTAGCGCAGTTCAAAGTTTACTTTCCTACAAATTCCCTACAAACATAGTCAACAACATTTAAAAGTGCAAATCGATTATATTATATCTTATATATATTTAATTCTTCATATTATTTTTTTGTTGTTATATATAGTTTTTTTTTTTGGTTTTGCTTAAATATATGTATATATTCAACAAGAAATAGCTAAAATTTGAACAGTAGAAAATCAGTCTCATATACAAAGCCTTGTTTTTATTTTCTTCTTTTATTTTTAAATATATCATATATTTTTTTCCTTCTTCAAATATTAAATTTAGTTTTCATTTTCTCTTTTCGCATACGTTCCTCGTACAACTTTAACCGTTTATTTAAATGTGTATATAATATTATTTTTTCCTCTTTCTTCCCCGTTTGCTTACACTAATTAAAATAATTGATTTCTTTCTTCTTTTTTTTTATTAAATCCATCCGTCTCACACGAAACGGTGGCCTTACTTTAGCAAATAGATTGATTGGTTTATAAGGAAGTAAATCATAAGTAAAACTTAGGCACATACATGAGTTCCATCCATTTTGTTGAGCAACATCTAGAAACGACAAGGTTTCAACAAATCTGCTTATTTTCTTTTTCGACATACAAAGAAGCGTGTCAAACGACAACGAAAAGAAACGTAAAATATCTTGCGTTCTGCGCATATCAAATGATTTCCAAAGACTCTTGTTGCTTAATACTTAATCCTATTTTATACATAGACAAACACAGCGTGTGCTTTTTATTTTAAATTTTTGATTGTTCGATGTTTAGAATGTTAATATTCATACTTGTTTTTCGTCTTCTCGATTATTTACATTATGTATATAATTTACAATGCAATAGCTGCTTTTGCCGAACGGTGAACTTAGAATGATCGCTTCGTCTTCCGGTAAGATGTAAACGAGATTATAGTGAGTGGAGTATCTATCTACATAGGTAGGGTATTGCTAATTACTACGATCGATGTGCAAAATGAGGGAACTAGTCGGAGTGTCCGTTGGCGGTAGCAACAGCGCGCTTCCAACTTTCCTCTTTGAGACGTCCTCGACGGTTCCTCGAACCGATCATTCCGCTCTTCGACCCGGAGGATCCCTGCAGAAGAGGAGACGTCGCTCTCGGGGAGTCCTCTCCACCGCTTTCGGACGGACTCGCGATGCGCTCCCTACGCTTCAGGCTCACCTCCAACCTCCTCAGAAATCTGAAAATAAAACCATTAACACGTCTTACCATTATTTCGAAGCATTTGGATCTTACCGTATCTGATTGCTGATCGCCCTTAAGCGGCCTATTTTCCGGTGCTTCGGAATGTCTGGCTCGAATTTTGTTAGCATTGCACTGTTTGCTTCCTACAAATAAATATAGGCCCCGCAAATGGAGCGAGCATTAAATGATGAACTCCTCACATCACGATGCTTTTGGAAACTACCAATGTACAACTACGAATGTTGAAAAGCTTTCAGATCTCAAAACGTTAATCAATTGATAGTTATGTACACGCATCAATTCAAATCAAAATGAATAGTTCCATGCAAAAAGACCATCGATTGTTCGTCGATCAAATAATGGAATAAGCTAGAAGGTGCACAAATATATATATATATATTGATTGATATAAAAAATAATTCAACTTGCTGTTGTTATTATTTAGGAATACGAATTAAAATGAGACAAAAACTAAATGGCTTTCTACAGATGATACCGATTTGAAATTGTTAATGCTATATTATAATACATGATGCATGTATAAATTCCATTCAAAAAATATTATAAATATATTGATCGGCTTCATAATAAATCTAAATTTACCAATACCATACATTTTGTATTAAACCTTGTCCTGCAGCAAGCATCTCCTTATAGCTCACCTTAATTTGTTCCCGATAAGTGATTTAATTGACGTTAATTTACATGGATGTTATAAATACAAGATGTATCTTTGTTTTAACTGTGGTTCTCAATTTACTTTTTGATTTTTTTTAATGATAATAGTTTGTTGGATGGTTTTTGGAATGCATTTAAACTTAATTTCAAATTGGTGTAATATAAGAAAAGCGTATGATATAATTTAGAAATGATTTTGATGAAGTAATGAAAAGTTCTGTTCTAGCTTTAGAAATAAATACAATTTGGTTCCAATTCGGTAAATATGATTCTTGTTTAAAATTTTCGTTCGAGGGAGGGTGATCTTTATACTTTTTGTCGATTTGCGATCCGTTGGTTGTTGGAAGGAGATGATGAGGGGTGGTATTTAGTATTTAGTATATTGGTCCAGCTTTATGTGGGATTGCGAAGCAGTCCCCATAATTAGCTTATTCGTCCCGTCTACAAAAAACATGCAAGCTTATATTTCTCGTTTGTCCCTTGTATGTGAAATCGTTGTTGTATATAGATTGTTATTTTTGTTAAGTTTCATAGTTTGTTTGCTGTGTTTTTTTATGAATGTCTACGTACGTCTCCGGTCTCTTCTCCGGAAGCTTCTGGGGATCTTTTGGGCCACTCGAGCGATGTGGCCCAGCACCGGATCGTTTCCGGGCTTGGACTTGAGGAGGATTTGTGGTCGCGCGCAATTGTCGAATCGATGCTGTCGGAGCTGGACGAGGACGTGACCGTCTGTTGCTGCTGCTGCTGCTGATTGCGTAATCGTCTCTTCGGGCTCGGTTTCCTCGGCGAAACTGCGTTCAACTTATAAATGGGCAACTCTAAATAACTTTGATTAGACGGCTTCGTCGGGCTTGGAGTTTTGCTCTGTCGCACCAACTTTTTATCGCGCTTTCGTCCCGCCTTCCGATGGGGATGTTGCAGAGACATCACGTTCACTTTATCCGAGCTGGGAAAGTCGTAAAGTCCGTCGGAGTCGGTGAACGGGAGAAGATCTTTGT
>JAFMTC010000129.1:1111075-1153448 GCA_018845635.1 Nicrophorus orbicollis
AATTCTTCGTGTCGGACAAAAAAACCTCTAGCTCCTTGGCACTCTTGACTTGCCCATCGTCGATTTTTTCTTCGATGTGATCGGTGCCGATACCTTCGTCATTCGATTCCATCATAACATCGTCGGAGAGGGTTTCCGAATCGGATCGTCCCCTTTGCTCGTGCTGTGTTTTGCTTGTATTATCAGTATTGATCGATTTCAGTAGAGGTGAAGGACGTCGGCCCAACGAGGAACTCGGTCCAGGAGGATCTTCCATTTCTGAAGGGCACAAAGGGTTGCTGGAGCCGCACCGCGATGGCCCAGGACTTGCCATCGAACTGTACCCAGAAGAGCTTAGGTTTGATTCTGATGCGTTGTGATCGCCTCTTGAGACCATGCTGAACGGACTGAGATACGTCATGCCTGTTGTCGAGACTGCCAGGGTGGCAGACTTATTAGGTGATATCGACTCGGCATCGGATTCCGCCTCGCTCATATTGCAAGTTATCGTTATGAGTGGTGGACCACAGGGTAGATCCAAGGAAGTTGGTTTATCGAATTCTTTGAGCATCCTCTTGGACTTTGTATGCGTGGGGAATTGGAAAGCGTCCTTGCAGGATCGAGGTGGAGGTGATCCAGGAAGGAGAATACTTGTTGGACGTTGACGGGTCGGGGATGGCGTCTGAATGGTTACCATAGGTATGACAAGAGGAGCTGAGGGTGCGTCTTCTGAAATTATAGATATTGTTGGTACGTGGAGAGCTTGGCCAAGGGGTGGCGGTCGATTCTGAAAATTAAATGAATTGTTGATAGTTTATTTCGAGGAATGATAGTTGAATGACTGATACCTTTATCTTGTGTCTGTTTACAGTGGCTGGGCTTTGCATTACCGCTGCTTCTTCCAGAATAAGACCGTCTTCTGCTTGCGGATCAATAGCAATTTCAGATTGGGGAATTTGTTCGCATTCTTCTTCCTCCTCTTCCTCTTCTTCGTTATCATCGTCTTCGTTATGTGTATTATCACCGTCATTTCTATCATCATCTTCCTCCTCATCATCATCATCTTCAGTGTCATCATCATCGTCCGAATTGGCTATTTCTACGGACATACGATGGTCGCTAAATTCGATTGTGTCGCGATGAGGTGAGGATGGGGCGGCACTGCGTCGCACTACACAGGGGGTGACTGCAGGTGAGGGCAGGGGTGTGGGAAGTTCCCGTATGGGCGAAAGGCACTTGCTGATTGTGCTCGGTATTTCTAAAAGTATCGTCGGCGGATGAAGGAAGTTGCTTCCGCTCGAGGACGACTTGTGCGCACTTAGCGTGTCCAATACCGACACTTCTATCGTTGACTTGTTGCCGTGCTGAGAGACTGGACTCTCCGGCATTTGCTGGGTGATATTCGAGGAGGACAGTGAGATCGGGGTGTGTATTGAGGATGTAGACGTGGATTCGTCGTCATCCATGGGACTCGATGGTGTTGTCGAGGGGGTGAGTTTGGAGGTGGCCGGATTTGTGGCCGAGAAGTTCCTGAACATTGCCAGTATCGAGTCCGCACTCGATGGTTTTTGTCTGATCGTCTGCTTCCTTCGTGCCAGGTCTGAAATGCTAGAACTTGATGGTATTGCTAGATCTGAGCTTGTGAGTGAGTCGCTGCCCTGATTGCTTGATGTGCTGTTCGGTGATCTTGCGTTTGCGCCGGGTGAAGGTGGTGTACTTGATGGACGTGCGAACGCGCAACTTAATCTATTCGCCTGCATTATACCTAATTCCATCTCCGAACCGGAGCTCATCTCCTGCGACACCTTGCTCAGCAAACGTGCAAACGTCACCTTCTTCTCCAGCTTGGGATCGCTGAGGGTCAGCTGTGCCGATGGTATCAGAGATGCAGCAGCAACCGCCGAAGACAAATCCGCTCCGAACTTCGTCTCCTTCGAGGCATCATCGCCGTTCGCGCTTCCTTCCTTCTTTTTCTCCTTCATTGATCTCTCGCTCATTTGCATCAATTCCCCCAAACTCACCTTTCCCCCGCCGACCTTTCCTCCCGGTGATATCAATTGCTGCAATATCTGCTTTTTCTCTGCAGCGTTCTTCTTCGTTGGCGTCGAATTATTTCGCTTCTTTTTCGGTGAAGGCGTACCTGTCGCATTAAAACAAACATCAATTAGCAATAAATCATCAAACTCTATGCGAGAAACAGCGAATTAGAGTTACAAAAAGCTCGAGACTATATACAATTTTGTACAACACCTAAATCGAAATGAATTAGAGTTACAATATCTTACGAACAAAGCCTACCCATCTTACTCGAATGCAATGAAGCTATCGATGCAATCTATTATTTGAATAGTTTGAATTGACCTTTTTGCGGCATTTCCTGGATATTAGTTAGCTGATATTTACAACAAACATGCCACACGATTTACATATGAAAGGACAAGTTAACTCAAGCTCATTTCAAAGCCACAATGTTATCCAGCGACTTGAATCAAAAAATAACTTTTAATTCAGTAAATTGTAACAATAATTAAACTATATTTTCATTGAAATATTGAGGACTATCTCAATAGGCCAATCAGTTATGTTTGATCGCATATTCAACATGTTTGCACCGAACAAACATTCATTAGTCGCAGTTTAGCATTTAGTACAGTTTACATCCCCCGTATTAATCGTTACGTTTCGATTCGTGCCTTCGTTCAAGTAATCAATGCAAGCTTCATCGTTTCGTTCCAATTATAAAGTAAATCCAATTCATTTCATTTCTTTCGTGCTTTTAATTAATTAATTTACTTGTGGATGGAATTCTAAGGCTACCACAAACGTTGTACAAAGGACACAACACTATGCAAATACAAGTATAAGTATACTTTACGTCTTATTCATATTTAGGTGTGTAGTTTAATTGGAGGTATTTTAGCTTAATAAAGAGTAACGCAAAAATAATATTTAAAGAAAGAAAAAGTAGTAAAAAGTAAATAGAAATTAAAAGAATATGTGCAACCTACCAGCCACACGCAACAACAACACATAGTGACAGAGAGATAAACAGAACTGTAGGAGAAAAACTAAAGAAACACCGCCATTCTTGGAAAATTTTCGGTTACTTTTTTGAAGTAGTGTCAGCAGGAAATAAATAAAATACAAGAAGTCATACAATAACAGATAGAGATAGAGAGCAAGAGAAAGATATGTATAATTGAAAGAGAAATAGAGAGATGCGAAAAGGGCGGAAGAACAATCCACAACAATTTCAATTGTGAATGGTTCAATTCGTGATGAAATATGAGTGTATCTGTATTAGAGATTGCAATACTTTTAAACATCTGTAGTTAAAAAAATAGTCTCACAATAGTATATAGTTGGAAATACTGCGGTTAGTAGCCCGTTGTATTAGGAAAATTCAATAAAGTTTGTTTACTACTTCTACTTATTGATGTCATATTTAATGGAAGTAAATGCATATAATTATGTTGGACGTTCAAAACGTTCGATCGGCAAGGTATCGATCAAACTGCTGTATTATTCATATTAGTCATAGGTTTGCTCAATTACAGCAATACTGTTAGTGTTCAGACATGACATTTTACGTTTAAGAATGTATTTGAAGTTCTTTTAATGGAAATATGATTATGCCTTGAACTTGATAATTATTGACTCATCTTGGGGAGAAATTTACATCCTTCTTGCAGCCATCAATATAAAGTGATTGTAAATCATTTCAATTTGGGACTAAATGTATAGAACACGAAAATATTAGGTATTGCAATCTGTAATTTGGATGTGTGTTATTGTTTGGTTTAGTTTTTGGTTTGGATTTTTTGAGAGGTTACGGCTCACGGCCTTACGTCTCGGGGGAGGTTTTAGTAAATCATCCAAACTAAATGTTCGGGCTGTTGCTGGCGAATAGCCGCTGGCGTGTGGACTGGTCAGGCTTAGGATGGATGGCTTGCGAATACCCAGACGGCCGAATAGCGAGCGTGGGGCTCCCGGACCTGGACTGGGTGTTACGCTAACCGCAGCCGCTCCACTCGCTGCCAGCTGCTCTCGCACCGAAGAACTCCTCAGACTTGACACTGCAACAATCAAGAAGTCGTCTCAATATCCCAATCAATCATCTGCTGCGACACACTTACCTCCTCCCCGATTTCTATCCTCCTCCTCGGCCAGCAGCTTCTCAATCTTCTCCGGGAAGTGTCGCTTCGCGCACCAGAACAATCCTATCACACCCATAACCACCGACACTGTCATCAGACCCAACCAGAAGGGCTCTCTGAGCATTCTTTCGCTCAGCGGTTTGTAGGGTATGTGCATCATCCGACGTTCGCATCTGGTACCTTCCCACCAGGCGTGACATCTGCACAGGAAGCCGTCGGCGCCGCGTTCCACGCACGTCCCTCGACCCTCGCATGGGTTCCCTTCGCATGGTCTTCTCTTCTGCTCGCACGTGGGGCCCATGTAGCCCAACTTGCAGTGGCACTTGAAGCTGTTCTCCGTCAGTTCACAGCTTCCGAACACGCATGGATCCAAATCACATTGGGTCAAAGCGCAGAAAATTCCTACTCAACAAATACCATAAGTACACATATTCAAGAAAACATCATTTGAGATAAACATAATAAATACAAAATAGTTTACTGCAATAATTATAAACTAACTTGAAGGACTTTTATAAATATGCATTATTATTAGAAAAGTTATTTAAACTAATCGAAAATTAATCTAATTCTATTTTTTTTGTTGATAATACCATTGGTAATACTCAATGTTGATCATATTATATAAACTATCAAAAAACATTTTTTTTGTTAGAAAACGGAATTATCAATGTTCCTCTAGATTTTAAATATCTTATCGATCTAGTTAAATGCTAACAAAAATAAAATTATAGTATTAAAAACTAGTGACTTGTATAAAATGTTATATAACAATAGTGATAGTGTATGTATTTGAGTTATTTCTTTATAATTAATCGATCATTCCGAAAGGCTGAGTGTATCATACGAAATAAACGAGCAAACCATGAAAACAATTGCATTAATCCTGTAATCAATCAATGTGCGGAGTAGAGTGCATGACTCGACTCAACCTGAAAAATATGATGTCTTTCAAAAGTAACGTATAATCCATTTATAACGTTACATATGTACGAGGGTTGTTTCCAATGGATATCAATTTAAATTTATATATTTGCACGTTTATTTACTAAAATATGAAGTAATGAATATATTGTTTTCTAAATTACAAAGATTGTTAATTTCTCAAATAGATTATTGTGTAATATGTATGAATGTAGTATGCAATAATGAAGTTTAGTTAAAAATTTAAAATTATTCTGTTATTACCTGTATAATATTTAAGGCACTGGCACAATTTCTGGCTACCGTTATGAACGCATTTGCCCTCGTTTAGGCAAGGATTTGGCTTACAGGATTCCACATTCTCGCTTTTATGTTTCAAGATTTTGTCCATGAAGTTGACATCCTCTTCGACGCGAAGAGTGCCGTTCAAGGAGATTCCGCTTCTTGCGTGTCTTTGACGAATGTGCAGTGTATTGAGGAATGATGTGATGGCTATTGGAGCTTTTGGAACAACCGAGTCTATCTCTGTATCGTAGCACATGTGCCACGAGGTGCCATTAGTGTCTGCATAGCTATCGATAACCTCGAGTGTACCAAACTCAGAACCGCATTCCACCTCGGTCAGAATCAAATGCGAGAGCTCCAAAGATATCACGTAACCGAATGGTGCTATCAAATGTTGCTTGAATTCTACATTTTGAGGTGCCGGATTAGGATAGTTCAGATATAGAAGGTTTCCTATGCTATTGTTAGCTAAGTTAATGACAAGTTCCTGGGTAGGCGTTATTTTATAAGCTGCTCTGAAGCCGGATCCTCTTGGTTTGTCGTGAGTCCTCAACCGCACCTTCATTCGATCACCATTGGAAACGTAGGTGCCGTCTGTCAAGAGATCGTAGGTTTGAAAAGGTTTGAAACCATCCACACCCAAGTTCACCTCCAAAATGCTCTCATCGTACTCATCATCCATATCGAACTTTTCAAAGTTCAACCAGATTCTCTTCCCTGGTGGTGCGATGATGTTAAACGTGCAATCCAGATGAGCGAGCAGGAAGTTCGGATAGTTAGGACTCACCAAGAACCCTTCTTTGGCCGTCAACGTCCTGATGGGACAACCGGAAATATCGACCGAATGCCAATGCAGCAGGAAACCGCCACCGGTGATCGAGTAATCCGAATGGAATCTGAGCTGCACCTCGTTATTCTCCGCAACGAAATTGAACCTCTGCATTTCTGTTTCGTGCGATCCGCACCATTTCACAGCATCCCTGAACGCCCGACCGTTCTTACCCACCGTTCGCATTTCAACGTAATCGTACAAACACTCGATCTGCGATTCAATGTCCAGCTTATCGAACTGTATCACAATGCGCGTTCTCTCCGGACCCACGATCCGCACCGTGAAGTCCAAATTGTTGTAATAATTCCCCGGGTAATTGGGCGTCACTAGCTTCCCCTCGGAGCCGTTAACCGTTTTATTGAAATTAATGCCCTGTCCTGAGATTAGCGTGGGCCGTTTGCAAATGTAGCCTCCGACGCTGTTGCATTTCTGGCTCTTCCAGTACAACCCGCTGGGAAGCATTGGCGTCGGAGAGAACGTCCACTGGATACCCAAACAAACGTCTTCTTCGTGGCTGGAAGACGAAGGCCCTTGTCCGGGCAACCAACCGAAATAGCCCACGTTGCTACCGTCGATCCAACTGTACTTCCCATCTGAATCCACCCTCCCTCCTAACCAATACTTGGCACTGTTCCTGTACTCCGATGTTTTTCTTATATTCGTAGTCACGAACCGCTCCTCTTCAGGCGTTAAAATCGAGGCCAGCTGCGCCCTAATTCCCTTGCAGATCTGCTGAGCTGTAGACCACATCACCTCCGGATAACTCACGAAGAGGTAGCACGAGTTGTTGAAGATCTGCAGCCTATCATCTGAGCACTGGAGCGCTGCAAAAGTTAATAAATTCAATAAAAACCCCATTCTAAACGCAGACGTGTGAAAGGTCTTAAATTTAATAAAAACGAAACTATACAGAAGCGCCGCTACAGTATATAATTGTTTAATTGAAGCGAGATCAAAATCTAAGTATGTTTTCTTCATCGCCATTCTTTTCCACGCGCAACCATAATAATAATAGCGTGAGAAATTGGTCGATTGGATTGGCATGCATAATAATATACACACATAGAACTTTCTTGGATAAACAAATGCAAGTGGATAGGTGTTATTGCGTTGCGTGTTTCGGCACCTGCTTACCTGCACGTGGCGAGGTGCGTAGTGCTGCAGGAATTGAATTAAAATAACACTGAATTAAAACAAACAAAAGCTAAGAGTTGAGTTGAAAGAGAAAGAGAGAGAGAGAGAGTAGATTGATGGTCGGAAGATTGTCGATTGGCGTTCATGGTGATGGTTAAGCTTACCGTTCTCCATTGAAACTCGTGCCTTGAAACCACCGAAATGATGGCTGTAGTCCGAACTGAAATGCAACCGTAACTTCGAACTGGAGCTGACGTGTCTGAGCAGTTTCAGCTTGGAGCTCCAGTCTCCGCAGCGGCGGCGGCTGCTGCTGCTTCTGCTGATGCCACTGCTGCTGATGCTGTTGCTGCTGCCTCCTGTTCTGCTCGAGCCATTGCCGCCGCCCCCGTTACTCGCGTTCCCCGACATCTCAATTATTTCCAAATAATCGTAACTACATCTAAAGTAAAGAAAAAAACAAAAACACACATCCACTAAATAACTAACGACACAGATTACGTACATTTCATTAAATATTTTTTTCAACGACAAACTTTTGTTTCCTAACAATGATAGATTTTCATCTAAATTGTAATATAATCTACAGTATATAACTAAGATTGCATCATTCAACTTGATACAATGTTTTCCACTAATAGTTAAGTAGGCATTTTAGTCTAATGACTTCTTTCAATGCTTTGTATAAATACAGATTAACTAATTCGTATCATTCAACTTCAACCTAATTAATGATCTACAGATTTTGCCATATTTCTACATAAAGTAATTATTTATTATACATTTAAATTGCATAATAACATTTTCATTATATTCGGTTTGTCACTTTTTGAGATATTCAATTCATCATATACTTCCTCTAATTTATTGAACCTGTCAAAATTATTATAATATTTCATTCTTTGTAATAAAAGTGTATTTCATTTTTATATATTCCATGAGAATATTATTATTAATTATTTAACATATTTATTGATCAGATATTGGGTTAAAGGGCTTGACCGATGTCTTTATTCCAGTCTATAAGTATATTAACATTAAAAATTTGATAAATGTAACAGATTTGATTCTATTTATTAAGAAAAGATGGACTATTTATTTCGGGTCTACTTCATTTGCCCGTCAATCATTTGCCCGGCGCTCATTAGCCCGACATCCGTTCGCCCGACTGTATTGAAGGTCCGACATTCGTTTTCCCGACTGTATCTGATTCCCGACATCCGTTAGCCCGACTGTATCGAATTCCCATCACCCGTTAGCCCGACATTCGATATCGCGAACATTTTATTAGATTTTGGATGTTGTGCAACGATGTTTGTAAACAGTGACAACACTGTACGTTGCGTCGATGCAGTCGGGCAGACGGTTGTTGGGAATTTGATACAGTCGGGCTAATGAGCGTCGGGCAAATGATTGACGGGAAGTCTAATGTCGGGACTTTGAACAGGACCAATTTATTTCAATTCTAATCTTAATTAATTGTTATATATATGATGTTTTGATGTTATAGGCGTTGATTCGTTTATAAAAAAGTATTCTGGTTTAGATAGGATGTTAATCAATGTATCTTTTATGTGTCTTAAGGATACATAAAATAATATTGTAGTTACTGAAGATATTTCATGTTTCTTATCATTTCATTTATTTCGATTCTTAACATTATCGAGTTAGAAAGTATGATATTTTTTTAGTTTTAGTATTCTAAGCATGTTTTTTTATAGACGTTATCTCAGATTCATAATGACAGATGCTGTGGATTCTTTTTTAAACTGTAAACGTTACTTATACTTTAATAGTTTGCATTCAACCTTCTTGAAACATAACGATGCGTTTTTATTGCTATATGACAGTCATTAAGGACTTTTATGATAGTTATTAAGGACTTTATGAGAATACAGATGCTAAGACTGTTTAATAGTTGTTGGGGACCCTAGAATTATTGTGATAGTTATATGTTATAGACTTTACTTTTGCCAACAGAGATTCTAGGACATCAGAAAACATTTATGTAATGTTTACAAAAAGCAGGAAAATGCTCCTTTTCATTGCTCATCTTCAAATCCAAATAAACACTATAACATTAATCTAAAACATTAAACTCCTTTTAAAAACTGGACCTTAGAATTTTACCTTTCATGATATTAATGCGTTTCACTGTAAATAGTATTTAATATATTGAGATGAAAACATACATGATATTACTTATTTGCAAAACTAATATAATTGTCTGAATTTCATATTATTCTGCATATTCAGCTATAAAGGAATACGATTATCACACAAAGGATCGCATCTATATGCGATTGCATTGTAACTGTCCGAAGAACTGTGTAATAATATTTACCTTACAGTGCATGCCGGTAAATTGAATTATTGTGTAGCAGTATCTTATGTATCGATGGATCTGAATACCCTGCTAACAGCATCCGCGCCAAAGGCACTAAATTTGATTGGATTCTCACCGAGATACTGAACGACATTGCAACCTACTGTCGTGATTAAATGGATGTTTCATACCAATCCAATTCCACCACCAAGTTAAGTTAACCCATTACAAATAGCTTTAAACCATGATTAACATCTAATTCAGTTTTTACACCACAATGATAAAACAGCTCTCCTATTTCTTTACTCAAATAGCGAATAATTAATTTCATAATCAAATATTGCGTATGTGACAAAGTCTGCACCTTAGTTTTGACAGTAATGATTTTCCGAGTCGAGTTCACTTCACCACGTACAATGGTGACAAGTTATGAGTAAATATTGAATTCGGTTTGGAGCACAATAACCGATATAATACGGCGGGGGCAGCAACAATGGCTCAGATTCAACGGACCACAAGAGACCATCAATTACAAAGGCTAGACCTACGCAATTAATCATTGAATTAATTTTCAGCCTCGCATCTGCCATTAAGCAATAACATAATTTTCGGTTCTAAGCTATTGAAATGTGTGCGTTAATCTGAGGGATAAACATGTAACTGGTGGTTAAATCCTTCAATTATGTTTGAGGTTTTTTTTTTCAATTCTTCGTAGGATAATAAACGAGCCTTTATAATGGGACTCGGTAGAAGATGTAATAATCACTGGGGATTAAAGGCGAGTTAATTTGCAATGAGTATACAATCGAGGCGAATAAACATTATAATTTGTTTACATACTTTCTATAATTAATAACTATGTTTTCATAAAAATCATTATGGAAGTTTCCATTTATAATAGTAATGAATTATTTTTCCAAAACTTTTTCTGCAACGACAAATCCAGAAATTTTCGTGAAGCACCTTATTTTGTAGTATAGGTAATAATTAAGGTGACCATACATTCCGAATTTCCCGGGACAGTCCTTGTCCCGATATTTCACAACTACCATTTGGTCCCGAATTTATAGTATTTGTCCAGAAAACAGTAGTGTGAGAACGTAAAAGTTAAAATGTCTCGAATTTGGAACTTCGAAATCTGATCACTTTATTAATAACAGATAATCAGTAAAATTATAACAAAAATTCCATTCTAGGTTTTCACTGAACTCTCCGAACTTTATTTGGAAACCCTGTATTAGACAATGGTAATCAGATTTAAGTTAATATTTAAATCTGCCTAGGTCTTAATGGACCTTCAAATAATCTTAACATAGGCACTTAAAACAGATATATAGCAAAATGATCAGAATAGAATATACTTTACAATTGAGTTTTATCACCATTATTAAAGTTAAGTATTGCGTATTGTAAATCATTGTGGGCTATTTTTTTACACTTTAACAATAATAATCCTTTGAGGGTACTCATTACATATTTTTTTTCTAATTTATTGTAAAATATTATTTACTTTGTTGGGGACGATGTCATGGATGTGGTTCTAAAGCTATGTATACTTGTTTGATGGCCTATGAAACAAGCGATTATGAAGCTTATTGTCAGGAAAAGCCATCTGCTGAAGATTTCACGGTTATTACCTACTCCATTGATGGAATAAAGCATATTTGAATCAAGCTGTAATTTAACATAAACATGATCACAAAATTTTAGTTTAATTATGTTCACATGTTTTACTACGAATATTTTCGATAAATAAATGCATCAAAATAATTAACTGTATTTTTAATTAGAGAAGTTAATTATTGTACAAAAAAAATAAAATAATATGTAACATTAACTATGTGAAAATACGGTTTGTATATATTTTCAGATTAATTTAAAATTGAATATACGAGTTTTAATTAATATAAAATACAAAGGCTAATTATCGTTCTTAATTATAGGATTTAATTGCGCGAAACACGGTCATTGTTTGTTACTGTAATTGCGCCGTGCGTTACGATGAAATATTTGGCAACTAATTTCTCTAAATTAAGTAATATAATATTAAATTACTTACGAGGAGACGCACCAGTTTGTGTATTAATATTAGTCAAAGTAATGATGAAGGAAGTTCGCATGAACGGGTTGAAGTATTATAATTAGGAATCTTTTAAGGTGACTACTTGAGATGTAAATTTGGAAACTTGTAGCGTGTATAGTGTGCCATATACGTCATCTTAATATGAGAACGAAGACGTAATTTGCAGAAATAATATATATACCCATACCTCGCTATACGGCCGCTCTTTATACATTTCACGTTTTCGATTTACGGCCTAAAATGTTTCGCTATAACGGCAAAAAAACTTTTTTTTTATATATCTACATGTTGCCAAACTTGCGCAATAATTGATTCCTTATACGGCTTTTCGCTTTGCGGCCAAGTTTCGTGAAACGTATCTAGGCCGTAAAGCGAGGCATGGGTGTATAAGTTAAGAGATACTGATTGATGACGTGGAAATTAACCTAATGAGTATTTAGGAAATGGATACAGAACAATACCTCACATAGTCCTGTTTCGAGCAGTTGTGATATGAAAATTTCAATTCAAATTGAATTTTCAATTCTAATAAATTACTATACAAAATATTTATTTTTATATTAAATCAATAGGTTTAGATCCTTGTAACAGTTGATATTTTTGTCTCATTATAATTATTATTGTTGTATGAAAATCTTTAACTTTTTCCATCTGTTTTTAACAATTAGTAAGAATAAATAAATGTGATTAATATTATTATTAATCTGTTTTTGTTTCCTTTATAGAATCTGCTTGTGTGTCGCTTAGTCCGGTTTCAAACAGTGCGGTTTTACACCGTTCTTTACATTTTTGTTCTGTTTTATTGATTGCAATATTTTAATTGTTCGAAAGTTTCCTTTTCAAGTGCCAATCTTACTAAAGACAAGCCGTGAGCATTGAATGTATGAAGTACTGAGTCTCTTTTTGTGCTATTCCTCAATTAGTCCGATTTCAAACAGTCCGGGATATTGGCGGATTACTTGGTTTATGAGAGGTATTGATGTTTTTTTTTTAATATCTTTGTCTCAATAACAACGCAATTTTATTGATAATAAATATACTTCTTATAAGTCTAATCAACCTCAGGAGAGGAATAAAACATTGAATATATGTATGAAATACTGAGTCCCTTTATGTGCGATTCCTCGAATGGTCCGGTTTCAAGCAGTCCGGGATATTGATTACCCGGACTATGCGAGGTATTGTAGCTCTTTACATTATTGTTTCATTGACAGCAATATTTTAATTGTTCGAATAATTATTTATTCAGTATTAATCAATATAAAAGTAAGTCGTGTGTGTTGCATGAAGACCTTAGTTTCTTTCTGTGCGTTTTATCACTTTTATTGGTTTCAAACAGTGCGCAATATTGGCGAATTATCCGGATTATGAGAGGTTTTTTTTATATTTTTTTTTGTCTCGTTAACAATAATAATTTAATGATTATATAGATACTTTTTAAGTTATAATCAACTTAAAGTTGTTCAACTTCTTAACTTCGAGATAAGACTTTTACATTGAATGTAATGAGTTTTGTATGAAGTACTTAGATTTCTTATTGTAGTTATTTGCTTACATTATACTTGAATCCTATTTCATTTATCATCTATAACTAACTTATCTTTCGTAAGCTGTAAAACTTTAATTACTCTATGAAATACCTCTCGTTAATGTGTATATATTATGCTGTCTATATCCACATTACTTGTGATATGAGACGTAAAATTCTGTTAATAAAACCAAAATTAATATACTTAGTAAAGGGTGAGTTTTATATGTCATTAGATTCCATATTATTTCACTCTTTGCAGTGGAAATTTATATGAATTTATATAAATTTACAAGACCAAAAAGACGTTACATCCTTACTCCTCTATTTAGATAAGATTTTAAGTTAATTATTATTATTAAAATGAATATTTATTGATATTACATTTCTGTTACTTGCAAGGTTTCATATGAAAAAATATTCCTCTTATAATTGTTGTTTTTTCTATGTCACTTTTGACAAGTATTGACAAGCTTCTTGCCAGTTTGTGGTAGATTGTAAATAATAATTTTAATTAAAAAAAAAGTTTGAGAAATTTTGTATGCACATGAAATTAGAAGAAAAAATGTGGAATAAAATTCGATTGCTTTGTTTACACTTCTGTAGCCAGAATTGAATATTCTTCAATAAATCAATTAAAATGCACGTCTCGTACAAATTTCTGGGCGAATGCACTGGGGCTGTGCATTCGCAATCAAAATAACCAGTCATTCGTCTAGTTTTTATGAACTTATCCCGAACGCCGTATTTCTGCCATTCGCGTTAATTATTTTCCAATACACGTATTTTTTTTTTGTGAACGTTGGTTGGGGAGTGTTGGTTTTTGTTTGCGCCCTCGATTATTCAGAGGAAACCGGGGCCACGGTTGAAATACGCCTCGCTCCGGTACTATAAAACTTTTTAGGGACCTTTAACGACCGCTTTGTCTCGCTAATTGCACCAACCACCACCACCGATCCTCGCAAATCCCCATCATTTACCACCCACATCCAGCTGCCACTAAACTGCAACTGGATCCGAAATGATGAACACAAAATAGAAAAAAAAACAGTATTGTCCGTATTATATATATATATATACTTTGTTGACTGCAGGATCGTATCGTATGCATAAATACATTCGCACAGATGCGCACATCATTTTTTATTCCCATTCCGTACATGCATTCATATTGATCCAATCGAAATATTACAGGATCAGATTTGAATATAAATTACTTCATAAATTCTGTACGATTATTAGCCATGAAAATCGTGTATTTGAATTTATCGTTCGTCCAGATAAATATAATTATTCGACCTGACATTTGTTAATAAGTAATGCCAACAAAACAACATCATTATATTTTGATTTAAGTGTCAATAACATTTTGGAAAATCTTATATTATTTTTTTAATTTACTTATGGAAGGTATTTAACAGCCATCACTTGTTTATAAAAAATATTATGCATACCTAAGTTTTGATACGATTTGAAAATTTCAATACAAACTAAATTTTAAATGAGCAAAAACTAACAAACTTTAATAAATGTATACACTAAATATTGATTTAAATATATATAAAATCAATATGTTTAGTCCTTTGAAAGAGTTGATAATTTTTTATTTTATTATTATAATTCTTGATTGAATATGATATTTAGCCATGTTCATCTGTTTTTAACAGTCATAAATTTGATTTATATTATTATTATTATTAATCTGTTTTTATTTCCTTTACAGAATAAGTTTAATTAGACTTTTCGAACTGATATTTTTTGATATAAGTAATACCATCAAAACATCCGAATAACAATTTATATTTTTAATTAGCCATAATTTGTTTGATAAATGTATTATAGATACCTTAGTAAACAATAATTTAGAACATCTTCATTAGATTATTATTACCATTAGGGCATATACCCGTTAATATGATAAATTAATAGTATTCACATCATTCTTCAATTCACATACAGATATTTTGGATTATTTAACAATGATGTAAAAAGTACTCCAAAAGTACAAAATCTATTGGCAACTGTTTTTATTGTTCTTTTCGTTTTAGCATTTGTGAGATATGCCTAACAATGTAATTGCAATTTTTGAAAATGGGACTACATTTTAGTAAGATTTTTCTCCATGGTACATTAAATACGATGATTTGAATATAATTTTAATTATTTTAAAATCGATAATAACTTTCGACTATTTTTGATTTCAAATACACCCATACCTCGCTCTACGGCCGCTCTTTATACGACATTTCGCTATAACGGCCCTTTTCAATTAAGGCATGTTTTCGATTTACGGCCTAAAATGTTTCGCTATAACGGCAAAAAAACTTTTTTCGAAGTCGATATATCTACATGTTGCAAAAGAATGAAAATTAACAATATTGAACCATGTTTGGAAAAAAATATGGCCAGAATATGTAAAAAGTACTGATGCAGAAGTTAATTTCCTTCTTGAAATTAGGCAAAACATTTTTGATCTAGCACTTGATCTCGGCTTTGAAGGTTTGAACGAACGTGATGTGCTAGATCTACTTGAAGCTGATAGGAACTCCTTTCATATGAGGAACTGATTCAGTTGCAAGCAGAACCGGCATTTGATGAAGAGACAGAGCCTGTTGTATCCAAACAGCTAACATCAAAACATTTGTCGAAAGCTTTTACTTATTTCTAACAAGGAATAAACATCCTCCTTGAAAACGATCCTGACGTCGAACGTAGCTAAAGTTTCTCGAGGAATTAACTCAGCCATTAGCTGTTATAAATCACTGAAGAACGAAATAGACAAGAAGGCAAGACAAACAACGTTGAACATTTTTTTAAGTCAGGCCCATCCTTACCAGCGAAAAATGATGACCACAGTGATCTGCAGGTTACCATTTCTTCATCGTCTTCAGATTAAAGCCATTAAAAAAATATGTATGTATGCATACACATATTTTATGTAACATGAAGTTGTTTCATTTTTGTTTATAGATTATTGTTGGTTTTTAGAGTCTGTTATTATTTTATGTACAAATGTATGTACTTGTTATGTATGTATTTTTGATTTAAATGAAATAAAAAGATAAAATGCATTTTGAATGATAAACCATGTTACATATTTAAAAAATTTGGAACCGATCCCATTGAATTTATATGAATTTGTATTAGAATAATTGATTCGTTATACGGCTTTTCGCTCTGCGGCCAAGTTTCGTGGAAAGCAATGTATGGGTGTAATCTGTGTTCTGATTTTTATGAAATTTAATGCTTCATATTATAAAGGTTCTAAATCTCGAAATTGATACATTAAAGCTTCTATTGTCTATTAGTAGTTTGATGCCAGTCGCCCTTACTATTGGGATAGACTGATTCGGTTCCTTTAGGCCTTATATATCCTTTTTTTTTCTTGTTTAGTTTGTTTTGGCCAATTAACTGTATATTATTATTATTAATACTATATATAACAGAAGTTATTTGAAAAAAGGGCGCGAATGATTAAGTTAGTTAACTGATCTCTTATGAAAAACCTTAAAAAAGGTATTGTTATATCATTCCTAAATCAATTTTGCAGTGGAATCGAGAAGTGTCTGATTACCACCCTTAAATAATATTCAAGAAAAACTGTTACATCGTTTCCTCTATTCTAGAAGCCATTAACTAATGTTGCTCTCGTCGCTAATGACTCTAGTAGTATCGGAGATACCCGATCCGGCCTGAAACACTTACGATGGTTCATTTTCGAGGACGAGCTCCTCGAAGTCGAGTATGATCCTGTATCCTGGCGGCACAACGATGACAGTGTCGCAGTCTGCGTTGTCGGGGTATTGCCTCGGGAATCCAGGACTGGAGACGGCGGCGCGCGGCTGCTGCGGCGACAGGATCACCGACCGGTTGCAATCCGGAGGCCAGACTTCCTCCAGAGGTTCTGAACAAAAGAAAAAGATGCATATTGATAGGAGAGTCGGATATGGATATTGGATCCGATCGAGGAAGCGGATGCAACGTTACCGTCGTTCTGCAGTCGTTCGCAAATGAAGAAGTTCGGCGCTGAACAGTCCCGATCGTTCCACATGAAACTGGATGCCAAACTTGCTGAAGAAGTGGGCAACGAGTAGATCCTTCGTACTTCGACGCAGTCCTGTTCGCTGAGGCCGTCATCGTTTGGCTGCCGATTGTAATCCCCGTGCTGAGACCAGCCCGGAAACCAATCTGGAATATAATAAAAATGCAGATTTTTCATGCTAACAAAAAACAAATAACATGAGAAGCTGGAACAATCGCAAGATTGCTAGTGAATTAAGTAAGAAAAAAAAAACGAACAATTGACCTAGTATATTAATCCTTCGTAAATTGCCCTTTCCTGCAAATTATCTAATAGAAAAGTTTTAGAAAAGATCTCAAAGAATATGTTGGATACATCACAAGATTAGATTGTATCTTAGTATATAAATGTATATAGTTCTTTAAATATGTATGAACAAGATCCTAAATTGTTTGTTTCTCATTGAATTAACAATCAAATAAACAAACAGGATACAAATAAAAAAACATGAAGAAGTGCTACTACCTTAATTAGGACTTTAATTTATATTTTTTGTAATTATTCTTGTATTAATTATCGTTAAAATGAAAAATATATCATTTTAAAGTTTTGTGGTAAAAGCTGAATTCTTACGTGAGATGATTGGGAAATGAAAACAGGTGACGGATATAATGCATCGGAAGGAAGAAATGTTCCGCCAAAAGAAGAAAAAAATATTAGGCCATGGGTTGAAAATGTAATCGATGCTTGGCAATATATGTAACCCAGTATAGTGTGCAATACAGCGATAATGGATTCTATTTGTGGAATATAAATACATGTCAAGGTGCTGGTGCATAGAGAAGGACGTCTTGGCAGACAATCAATCAAGCTTTATATAAAAATAAGCTCAGATTCGAACGCCTTGCACTTCATGCAGATAAATCCTTAAATTACATGATTGTATTCCTAACACAAAGAGTTTTTGATCCTTTCATTATTTAACTAATTATAAATAATACATTCCTTTTTGCTATGTTAAAAATGCAGTAGAATATACAAAAGAGTAAATGTGGTTATTTCCTTAATTTCCTTAAATGTGAATATTTATAATAATAATCATATTAATTGCAACAACTATCACAAGAAAAATACAATCGGAAAATAATGGAAATACAAATAATCTTTCTACTCAAATATTTAGATAATATTTTATACACCCATACCTCACTTTACAGCCTAGATACGTTCCACGAAACTTGGCCGCAAAGCGAAAAGCCGTATAAGGAATCAATTATTGCGCTTGCGCAAGATTGGCAACATGTAGATATATACATGGAAAAAAAGTTTTTTTTGCCGTTATAGCGAAACATTTTTGGCCGTAAATGGAAAACGTGCCTTAATTGAAGAAGGCCGTTATAGCGAAATGCCGTATAAAGCGCGTCTTATAGCGTGGTATGGGTGTATTGTGAAGAAATTCAACTCTGAACAATCATAATCGTTCCACATTAAACTGGTTGATAAACTTATATAACTAATAACAAAATAAAAAGCTTTAGGCAAAAAGGCATATGGTCTATAGCCCTTTGCAGCAAAGGTAATAATAGTGCTTTCCTTTTACTTTTCTGTGTATTTGGATTATTTTGGTTTGTAATTTTTTCATGTAGTTATTTGATAATATCTATAAAATTAAATGACTTATAAAAAAAGGTTTTCAAATAATGAATGAACGTTCAATCTGCAATAAAAAAATTCTTAAAGAAATTTGAGCAAAAGAGCATAATACAAAATAAAATGATAATTAAATTTTGTTTATTTCATGATAATTTACTTTATAAAAGAATATATATAAATTGTTATAGAATTAAATTATTGCAAAAGTGTAAGTATATTTCACTATTTGTTAAAATAATTTTATCGAAAAATACATTTTAATCAATTTTTGTATCAAAAACTTTATGAATTATGAAACTTATTTTTATATAATGATAATCCAATAGATTTTTAAGCACTTGTTTATTATAGATGAAAGTTATAGTTTCGTTAAATTTAAATTCTGTAACGAAAACTGCGTGTGAAATACCAATAGCAATAATTTTACGAATTCCGAGAACCATGATTTTTCTTTACTAGATCTTTTTGTACATGAAAACTGTGAGCGAATATTACGGCAGTCGCTTATTAAAAAGTTCACGTACTTGTATAGGAGAATGGTAATCCGTCGGACCAGTGGAAATCTCCTTCGTGGGTCTTATCCGAGGCTCCAATCCAGTAGGCGTTGTTGTCTTTATATCCAGGACTGGAATACAAAAATAGGGCTAAAGTTAAAGATGAAACCAAAAAGCAAAAAATAAGCTGAAGAGTATAAAAAAAATATGTAAGAAAAAGGAATATGCGCTCCAGAGTACCGCTGTTCTTTTTACGGAGACGATTTACGAGGGTCCCAGCCGTTGCCGCCACAAAAGCGTACGTATCATGTTTACTAACAAAAACACTTTAGTCGACTTTATATGTTGTCGTCTGCTTTTGGTTGCTAGGCTATAATGTCTCAGCATGCAAATGTCTATTAGGCAACGAGCCAAAGTGTCTGTCTCAAAAACTGATTGATTATTTATAATCTTAGTATATATTCGTTGCTTGCACAACTTTGATGATTAAGAATCAGTAGAAACTTTCCTTTATATCACTTTTATGCTAATAACTGTTATAGTAGATAATTGTAAGAAATTATAGTAAATCAGTATCTCTGGGCAGAAAGACCTTGGTCAATATGTGTGGTCTATAAATATGTTTAAATAAAACTTAGTATTGCATATAAGACAAACAAAATCTATATGTATTATTGTATTTTCAATACAACACTATTGATCTCATTACTTGCGTGTCCATAAAGAAACAATAATATTATATAACAATGAAAAATATACATTATATAGAAATAGAGTCATAAAGAGAATCACCTATAAATATGCATTGAAAATACTCAACCGAATTGCTCATTTATATAAAGGTATAAATTAAATACACTTGGTTATCTCTTTTTATGCGGTAGATACGTTTCACAGGAAAACGCATAAAAATAAATCGTACAAAAAAGGACGAGACACGTTTAAAAATAAAGGATAAGTTCCATAATTTTTAAAAAACCGCATAAAACTAAATCAATGAGTTACAATATACCGAAAATCGCATAAAAAGGGTTTATTAAATTTCAGAAAAATTATTAGTCTTACTGTATTCTTTCTGAAATGTTTATTCATAGTTTTATAAAAACGTTAACAACAAAAAATTTCAGAAAAATATAATCTTAATACAGAATACAGAAAATTTTAATGAAAGTTAATCGTTCTTCACATTTTTTTCTTTAGAATTATCGTCCCTATATGAGAGTGTTCGGCATAATTTGCGAACTGGTTCGCAATCACTTTCATCACTAGAAGAGATAATCAGCAGCATATCAGATCAATGTCCTGAAGATAATGATTCTTCACAAGTAAAATTAGTCTCAACTTTGCATGTTGATTTTTCACCTTTGACAATATAACCAGTGGTTAAACTTTGTGATGGCTTTGCTATTTTTTTTGTACAATTCCTGATATCCAGAAATGCAATTCTGAAGCTCGCGAAACTTGAATGCTCGTTCAGAATTATCATCTTTTTCGATGAAATGGTTTGCCAATTTACTGGAAAGTTGAAGACCTTCTCGAATTACACTTGCAGTGAGTGTGACTGGAGTTTCATCTTCTTCCGATTCATTTTCGTTTTCTTGTTCTTCAGCGATATCAAGAGTTATACCAATGATATCATCGTCATTCATGACATTATCCTCAAGTAATTCGTCTAAATCGTTTTGGGTATATGTTTGAAAACCTTCCCCACCAATTTCATGTGCTAAAGAAATTATTTCAGCTAAAACTGTCGACGTTTGGTTGGTTTCTTTGAATTTTAACGTGTCAAAATGGCCTAAAATAGTTATTTAAAAAATGCTTCTTGAAATAAAAAATGCATAACTTCAAAAACGCATAAAAATAGTACGCATAAAATGAGGACCGAGTGTATATGAGAATATAATTTGGTGGAATGATGATCTATAGTCTATGGTAATTTCTGTTTCATACTTTATTGTCTGTAAATATCTATATAAATATGTTTGTTTCAGCACTTGTGAACAAATTATTATATTTATGAAAAAATAAAATTAAACATTGTAACAACTAACTAAATTTAACTCTGTGTTCATTTTTATGTTCAAAACTTTACAGAATTCATCACTTTTTGTTAATTTCTACAAATTAAATATATATGTTTAGACGCATTTAATTTAGTGGAAAGATCTATGGTCAATGGTAATTTCTATAATTTTATATTATTTTTTTTAGTTTTGTCCTTTCAAAGTATTTGGAACAAATGTTCAAAATTTCTATTACGATTTAACATGACTTTCGTGTTTCTATTAATGTGTTTTGCTGTATTTGTCATGGAAATATAGTTCTTATTTGTATTACATTATATGAATATGTTTTATTTTTCTTCTAATTTATTTGTATGTAATCGTTATAAAAAATATAAATTTAATTATAGACGAAATATATTTTATTCGTTTAAAAAAAATCGAAATTTTAACATTTAATTTTTCTTCTTTCAAAAACTAGATGTGTTTACTTTCAAATTATTATCACGACTTTATAGAATTTCATGTTTATATTAATGTAATATTAATATTTATGATGGAAATAGTCTTATTTCATAATTATTATTGTATGAATATAATTATGGAATTTAAATCAATTTTTTAAATTAATTTAAGACATCTACTTAGTTAAATGTATTTTTTGAAGGTTTGAGCTGATATTTTAATTATTTATCTTTATTATTTGCTGTAATAATATAACTTCGACTGTAAGAGATGTTATTGATGTAATTTCTGTGTGTATTATGAAAAAAGTGAAAGCACTATGTTTACTAACAAGAACATTTGAGCCAAATGTGTGTGTTGTCGTCTGCTTTGGTCGTCAAGCAATAATATCTCAGCAAATGCAAATGCCTATTAGGCACCGAGCCAATCTGTCTGACATCTGATTGATTATTAAGCCAGCTAGATCCAAGTATCCGATGCTCGCGTTACTTTCGTAACTCCATTAAATCGAGCACACGGATTGAGGGGTGAGTGGGTTGCATTTGTGTAAAGAACGAATGAAAGAGAGAGAGAGAGATAGAATAGTGTTCTTGGAGGGTGGGTTTCGTTGGAGGGTGTCGAGAGAAGAAAGTCGGGCGCAAATAAATAGGTCACGATGCCGACGCCGCCCACGTCTGCACGCACATAAAGAACTTCCCCTTCGTTCCCTTTGTTATGTGTTATGCTCCCTGCCACCCCTTTGGAGCTCGAGAGAATTTTCATTTTGCCGCATTACGGCTATCCCCCCATTTATTTATGACACATCGGAAACGGCGACGAAGAAGAAAAAAAAATATAAATAAAAATAAAATAAGACGGAGCGAGGAAAGTAATGCACTTTTCGGTTTCCGTTCAATTCGGCTCATCTTCGTCTTCGAGGGTGGAAGGGAACAGGATCAACTTCGACTCGAATTACCGTTCATAATTCGCGCGGTAAATCATAATCGGCTCGGAAAAGGAAATGGATGGAGCAAAAACTTTCGGACAGCTATATTTAACTTATGTATGTGTGCCCTCATAACTCCTGAGATTCGGATGTGAAGGGGTCCTAACTGCCCGCAACGCCTTCGGCTTCCGTTTCCCACCGACTTTCCACGTGGCCGGACACGCGAATTCAATGCAAATCGCTCCTTGCAAATGGGAACAAGCTCACGCAATTTGGAAGTACACCCACTGCCTCCGCTTTATTTGCAATCTATTTAAGAGGATTAAAGCAACCAACAGAGTTTGCTCCATTACCAATACCTCATGCTTCATTTAATTACATCGTATATACATCTTAAATATACAGACGATTACTTCACTGATTGAAAAATTACGTATCCCATTAATCAATACACCCATACGTCGTTATACGGCCACTCGTTATATGGAATTTCGCTATAACGGCCCTCTTCAATTAAGGAACGTTTTCGATTAACGGCCTAAAATATTTCGCTATAACGGCAAAAAACTTTTTTCTATGTCGATATATCTATATGTTGCCAATCTTGCGCAAGCGCAATAATTGATTCATTATACGGCTTTTCGCTTTGCGGCCAAGTTTCGTGGAACATATCTAGGCCGTAAAGCGAGATATGGGTGTACTACAGCATGATACTTGGAAAGTATTACAAAAAGTCTATATATTAATTTTAATAATAATTAATCAATTATGTATAAAGGTTAAACTTCACTAAATGTTAATGATCATGCAAAGTTTCATGTATTTTATATGTAAATACTTGTAAATGTAAATTGTATAAACATAATAAATTATATAACAATAGTTGCAATGTGACCCATTTTTTTTTATAATAGACAATTATCGACGTTTTGATGTTATCTCGCAATTCATTGATTAAGAAACCCTGCTATTTTACACGTATAATAAGTTTGATAAAAAACAAATACGAAGATGATTATATTGATTATGTGTTAAGGGGAAGACAAAAGTGGACAGGAAATAGGAATTGATGGATATAAATATAGAATGAATAAGGTGGAGTGGATAAATATGAATGATTGATAGATGCGACAAAAGGAAATAAATACAGTAGAAATACATATGAATGATTGCGTTATATTGATTGAAGAAACATTATGCTACTTTAAATTTTGTTGTATTTGAGAACTCGAACATGTCCTTTTAATAGATGGACCAAATATGATATAACTTGTATGTTCATAATATAATACAATAAAATTAAGAAAATACATTGCGTAAGGGGATGATATTTAAAGTAAGTACAAATTGTAACATGTTAAATCGTAATTCATATTAAAATTCAAGTAATATTATATTTGCCAACACAAAGTTCTTGGTGGATCAATGTGTCTTGTCATGTAAATTACATTATGTAAATACAATTTTATGTATAATATGTATGTAGTAAGTTAATTGCCAAATATGATGTAAGGATACACTTGGTTCTCTTTTTATGCGGTAGATACGTTCCACAGGAAAACGCATATAAATAAATCGCACTAAAAAGGATTAGACACACGTATAAAAATGAAGGATACGTTCCATAATTTTTTAAAACCGCGTAAAACTAAATCAATGAGTGACAATATACCGAAAATCGCATAAAAAAGGGTTTATTAAATTTCTGAAAAATAATTACTCTTACTATATTCTTTCTGAAATGTTTATTCATAATTTTATAAAAACGTTAACAATCATAGACAAGTTTATTAAATTTCAGAAAAATGTAATCTTAACATATTCCTTCTAAATTTATACGGAAAAAAATTACAAAAATAAATATAGAAAATTTGTATGAAAGTTAATCTTTCTTCACATTTTTTTCTTTAGAATTTCGTCGCTATATGAGAGGGTTCGGCATAATTTGCGAACTGGTTTGAAATCACTTTCATCACTAGAAGAGATAGTCAGCATAACAGATCTATGTCCTGAAGATAATGATTCTTCACAAGTAAAAATAGTCTCAACTTTGCATGTTGATTTTTTCCCTTTGACAATATAATAAGTAATTAAACTTTGCGATGGCTTTGCTATTTTTTTGTACAATTCCTGATACCCAGAAATGCAATTCTGAAGCTCGCGTTGGAACTTGAATGCTCGTTCAGAATTATCACCTTTTTCGATGAATTGGTTTGCCAATTTACTGGAAAGTTGAAGACCTTCTCGAATTACACTTGCAGTGAGTGTGACTGGAGTTTCATCTTCTTCCGATTCATTTTCGTTTTCTTGTTTTTCAACGGCATCAAGAGTTATACCAATGATATCATTGTCATTCATGACACTAATTCGTCTAAATGTTTCGAAACCTTCCCCACCAATTTCATGTGCTAAAGAAATTATTTCAGCTAAAACTGTCGACGTTTGGTTAGTTTCTTTGAATTTTAACGTGTCAAAATGGCCTAAAATAGTTATTTAAAAAATGCTTCTTGAAATAAAAAACGCATAACTTCAAAACCGCAGAAAAATAGTACGCTTAAAAAGAGGACCGAGAGAGGACATATTAAAATGATGTATGTCATAAATTTAGGGCTGTAGCTGTACAAAAAGTGATGATTAATATTCGATTAAGTAAATGAGTGAATGCTTAAGTTGAGAGATAATAGTAACAACTTCTCTCGTATTTCGTGAATTTTCTCAAAGTTTCTGACCGACGAGTCCCTAATCGCACTCAGAAGTCGACGAGAACAGAAACTTTGGCAATTTGATTCAACTTTGTTTACTCGATGATTTCGGAATCGCGGAGGCAAATTCCGATTTCACGGCACGACGAATCACGATAATTGATGAACCGAAGTGCGCCCACTCCACGCAGATGAACAGAATAAACAGGAACGTGGCAGATAAAGAGTGGAAGAAGTGGATGGAAGTGTAAGAAAGGGAGGCGAATCTAATTTAATTCAATTCGCCGTGGAACGCAATATTTTTATGTTCAAGAAAAGGTTGCCGCGCGTAGATTTAGTGGTGGTGGGTTGCGAGTGTACATATAAATCAAGGGCGAGCCTCGCTTTATAAAAGCTTCCGTTACACTTTTTCACGTGTGCTTCGAATGCTTTCAAGTTTAGCATGTGGAACGAGGGAGGAAGAAAAAATATGGCTTGCGAAAAATATGTGAGTGTGTGTCTGCTGTGTGGAGTGAGCCGGAGTCCCTTTTGTGTGCTCAAGATACCTCGAGATTATCCTTTGACGATTCAGTGAGCCGACTCGCTCCAAACAGAATAAACGTATGCTGGGAATGGAGCAATGGGCAACAATTTTATGCAACATGTTTATAGATTTATTATTATATGTACTAATCATAAATTATACTCCCTCCCTAATAATAATACTAATAGCAAGTGGACATTTAACACGTTAACGCTTGTAATAAATCATTAAATCTCTTAAAATTTGCAAAGCCGATGTAAAGTAAAATTCTTAGGAGAAGATGAATGCCGTATTTTTAGCATCATTTGATTCCTTTTCTAATTGTAGTGGTATAATAGTTTATGTTCAGTACAAAAAAATAATGTAAATAATTTCATGACCTAGGAATCCTGCTAGATCCAAAACTCAACCTTAACTCCTATTCAAAAGAACTCAAATAAAAAATTAAGGCAAGATCCCGTCATTTCTGATCCCTAACATTCCGTAGTTCTGCAATATCCATCAAATGTAAAACATCCATCTATAAATCCATCTTCAGTCCAATCCTCGAATATGGTTTCCCACTTCTCTCTCAATGTCGGAATCCTGATCTGAAAATTCTCTCCGTATCCGAAAGTTCCTCCCTTCGTATACTCACCAGCATCCGCCAACCAAACAACCCGCTCCATAACCCTCCGAATGATCTCCTCTATTCCAAAACTAATATTGTTCCAGTCCTCGATAGATACCTCTCCCTAAAATTCATCTCAAAAGACTCCAAACTATCCTCTGTCTCAAATTTTGTATCCCTCAAAATCCATCAACCCGTTCTAAATATAAGTATCCCAGGCAAACCCTATTCCAGTATCTATTAACCATATGTTATTGTATTATGTTCGTTCCATTTCCTCGAGGCAATCTTTTTTCTTTGAATATTTTTTTTTATCTTCTTTTTGTACATTTAGTTTCTACATTGTACATAATATTCATGGGCGGAAAGACCAATGGTCGATAGCCCTTTGGACAGCCTTTTTTGTTATTATTATAAATTATATTATTAATTTTATGAATAATAATAATAAGTAAACTAATATTTTTTAATTAAAATTACTATTATTACTACTGTTACAAAGACCTACAGAAAATAGGTCTTTCTGCCCTTGAATCAAACGTTTGGACAAAATTAGTTGATCTTGTATAAGAAATTGTGATTAAAATATAGTATGTACTTAATTAAAAGCATTCAAATAAATAATTTTGTGTAATTGCAGTTATTGATTGTCGGAAAGTAATACTGTTTTTCGGAAGTATATGTAAAGTACATGTTTCATGAGTGTAGAAGAATGTTATCACGTGCATGAAAATCGTTTATGCAGCAATTTTCCACACTTTTTTCAGTTGCGGCAGTTGGATGAAATTTGCGAACGGGCGTCAATAACGTAAGGTTCCGTCACTGGTTATGATATAGTTACGACTCGAAAGGGTCGGGGTCCGTTGGGAGCTGACGTGAAGGGAAATAATAATAAAAAAAGAAGCACTCGGAAGGGAGGAAGGAAAGAAAGAAGAAACTGCTTACCTGTTGAGTAGTAGGTTGTCAATAAGAGATTGTGCGTGTTCGTTGCGAATGCTGGCTAAATGTCCGCCCCTTCTTCCGCATTCCAGTTCCGCCTGGGCCCAGGGCAACTTCAGATCCTCGACGGCCGACACGCAGAACTGTCTCAAAGCAACCCAACCGAAACCGCACATTCCGACGATGTCTTCGGCCGCCTCAGCTCGGTAACTGAGCCGCATACCCAAGGCGGCGCCTCCACCCCCATCCGTTCTCACCCTAACTTTAAGCACCACCTTATTCTCGCGCGAAACAATTTCAATCCTTCGATCCGCCTCTCCGACCACGCTGCAATGCGACCAGATTCCGTCCCCGTCGACGAACTCCACGCGCAATCCGACGCATTCCTCACCGACGTTGTTCAGCTCGGATACGGAGGATGAACCGATCTCCGGACGCTTACCGTCGCCGTTCTTATCGCCTATGACCAGACTCAAGGCTACCCTATTCCCGTACGGCAGGTAGATCTTGAAGGTGCACTGGAGATCCCCACTTGCCGTAGGCTTCAGCTCGAAGGAACCGTTGCGCGACACGAATGTCACGTTGTAGCAGTAATCGACGAGATGGTAGAAGAAGGTGAAGACTGGAGAACCTCTTATGTGAAGGTAGGGCAGACTGTGCGAAGACGGGAAGTATATGTGTCTGTCGGCGTCGGGGAGCTCCTCCAGTTTCCCGCAGAGATGTGCCTGCTTGTGGCTTCGGAAGTGCTGCTGCTGCGATGTATTCAATCCGGAAAAGTGCAGAAATCCCTTCGTGCATGGAATATTGAGACGGTGCATGTCTATCACTAAGCCGTGTCCGGTCCGGTGGCCGGGAAACCACACTTGACATTCCGCGTTCGGAAAGTCCACCGAACTAACTAGCTTCTCCTCTGGCCTCAACCAGAGCTGGCATTCTGAAAATAAAAAATAAACAAATTTGAACTTTACTTGCTCAAAATAAATTACTTCTTAAAGCTAATATGCATAAAATTCATTGAAGCATATTTCTTATTCAAGTTTATATATCTACAATAAAACCCCGTTTAGCGCTTGTCGTTTAGGAACGTATTGAAAGCGCTCAAAAAGGTTTTACAACGTTAAACGAAGTCATTTAAAATATAATAAATACGTCACTTTAAATATAGCTTCAAGTAAACTGCATTATATATAATTATCGTTAATTACTCCATTCAAAAGTTTTGATATTAATTGCTTATTTTGTTCATGTAGAGAACAAAATAAATTACTATTTAACATACGTATCAACTTTACAAATACGTACAGTATACAGTAAATATTTATATCTACTAATATCATACATATTTATATAATGTTCTTTCATGAATTATATTATGTAATTTAATTAATTACTCAATTTTCTAATCTTGTTCAAAATTATGGTTTCCAAAATTTACTTCTTGTATTTTCTTTTATAATTTTTGTTCCACAAAAAAATAAACTTAATTTAAGGAAATTATTTAAATTTTCAATATTTTTTTTGTTAATTTTTATTACTATAACATTTATTGAAATAGTAATACAAAATAAAAAGTATACAACAATAATATTTATAAACATTACGTAAATGATAAATAATAATCTAATCTATTAAAAAAGTTGGATAATCATACTTATTTTAATATTATATTCAAATAAACACTAATAGTTGTTAGAAACATTTATTGAACATAACTTTTTTCGTATGAGATATTATTTTAATTAAATAAAACCCGGCGCATCCACCAGTTTATTGAGAAGTTCCTTAATACTTATGATTAAGAGAACCATTGATACTGGTCACAAATTGGGTCTTTCTGCCTTGTTTTTATAAATATTCATCCCAATTTATTAATATTTTCTAATTTTGATTGTTTTTTGGTTATTTAAAACTAAATTTAACTGTATTCATATACGGACAAATCACAATTTTAAAAGAAATTTAATTACGGAATGACATCTGTTCATAGCGTTTTTCTTATAATTGTAGTAAATTAACATATTTAAATAACTCATTTCTAGTTTTTTTTTAAAATAATTTCCATGTCAATCATTCATATTGAAAAAAGCTGCACTGGTTCCACTGTAATACCAACATGTACAATCTGATCGACATCTGGCTATGATTTTATCTTGGTGTATTTCGGGTATATAATTGGCCTTGTTGATGTTGTTATCATCCCAAATTGATTCGGGTTCGTGATTGATGGCGCAACGCCTCCGAGGGATTTACCGCTCCCAATTCCCCAGATGATCTAAACCTGAAGGGCCAATATTTTGCGAGCATTTCTCGTATCAATTTGAATTCAATCAATATTACTGGAGGAGCATTTCAGTGTGTGCGTTTGTCATCTATATGAGTTTGGATAGAGGACGAGAGAAAGAGAGAAAAAGCGAGAAATGGATGAGTTAGAAGGAGAAATGATAAATTGGTGCAAGGACGATTTGGGCAACCGATCAAGTCACGTATACAATCCACGCTACTGCGACAACATAGAAACCAATACTATTGTATTGCATTTCTACATTGCAGCAAAAGTATAAACACAATCGATTACAACTCCAACAATGTGCAATGTATTATACGTATATTAAATATTCTTTTGTCCACTACTGACTCTCAAAGGAAAAATAATATCGGAAATAGTATGGGTATGTATCTGCATAGATTGACCAGAAAAGATCACATTCAAGTAAAAAGAGAACAACATGAAATTAAGTTCAGGAAACTTTACAGGTTATCACGGGAAGACTTGCCAATTTCAAAAGAATACAAGCTGTTGTTATATAACACGATTTTAAAACTAGTTTGGACGAAATACAGTTATTGTGAAGCACCAGTATGTTTAACATTCCTATTATATAATGTTTCAAAACGATCATAGCACATTAAAACGATGAAGTTATTAAGAAATATAGCAGTTGATTCTAAAATACACAACTAAATGAGTTTACTTTTCAAATTGTTGATAACAATACAATAATTGAAGCGATGTATTAACTGGATCTACTATTGAGAGTTAATAACTAATTAGTAATTAACGGAAAATTACCAATGGGTTTTATCCAATAACAATTTATCAGCAGTCAAATCATTTGACGAATCTTTTGTTATGTAATAAATTGTAAGTAAAAATGAACGTTTCTATAAAACTATTGAATATTATAATACAGTAATTGTATGTAGTAATACATATTTTGAAGGCGAAAATATCTTAAAAGACAATACATGTTATGTTTCATGTTATTACTACAATAAATTTAATTATTGTTATAAAATTTGAGTTTTTTTTAATACAAAGAAACACTTTATATTATGCAAATACTTTACTAAAAATCATACAAATAATTGGTATTAATTTGATTATTTTTGTAAATGAAAATTAGGAATTCATTCAATTAACATTATTTATAATTTAAGTAGAATCTATATTGGATTAAATTTGTTTATGTTATTAATAAATTATGGAAACATATTATAATATAATGAATAACTGTAATTACATTAATAATATTATATTATTTTTATACTGAAAATGTTTGTTAAATAATTGTAATAAAGACTTGTGATATTTGTATCTTTTACTATACAGTCAACATCGCATGCGACATAACAAACAACGCGACTTTCGTTCCAGAATAAACAATCGCTTTGAGGGATAATTAAAAGTAAACATTTTTGGGCTATTGCATCTGCATGAATTACTTCCATACTTTTTTTTGTTTTGATAAGGCAAATGTGGTTGGAAAAGAAAAATGTTTACTTGGTTTTAATTACGTTTTCCCTGTAATTATCACAACAAGATTTGCTTAAAAAGGTGATTAAAATGAATAAAAATTATTTTATATTAATATTGAATTTTCGAATTATTATTATTATAATCCGAATTTTTTATGAAATAGTAGTACACCCATACCTCGCTATACGGCCGCTCTTTATACGGTATTTCACTATAACGGCCCTCTTCAATTAAGGCACGTTTTCGATTTACGGCCTAAAATGTTACGCTATAACGGCAAAAAAAAACTTTTTTCCCATGTCGATATATCTACAAGTTCCCAATGTTGCGCAAGCGCAATAATTGATTCCTTATACGGCTTTTCGCTTTGCGGCCAAGTTTCGTGGAACGTATCTAGGCCGTAAAGCGAGGTATGGGTGCATACCTTACATTATTTATAAAATAAATTAGGAACGTAAAGAATTGATGAAATCAATTTAATAACAGTAATTAATTATTACATAAGAAATACAGTACCTTCAGAAATTGGCAGTGCGATGCTGAATTTAAACACATCATTGTTGAGACGGTATTTCAATCTGAAATTAAAGAAAACATGAAATCACATAAGTTATCATTTTAAATTCAAATGTGAGATTAATTGCACAAAAAATATAGAGATTGTACTAAGTTTTGCTTCACTTGTTTTGACAAGAAATAAAACCGTGGATAATATTATAAAATTAAATAGCTCATAACTATACCAAGAATAATGTGAGAATAATGATGATACATAAAATTAATGTAACATATTCTTTTTAAATGGAATTCTAATTTAATTATCGAAGTTGGACAATAATATACACACATTTAAAATAAATAGATGTTTTGTAGTTTGATGCTAAATTTATGATTTTTTTATATAATGGACAGCAATTTGTAATAAACTACAATCCTGAAGGGTAAATGGTAAAACGATTAGGTAAGTCCTGCGGCTTAAACCTTTTGAGTCTTCGAAGTTTGTTACGTCTTTTTCTTTGTAAAAATATAAAATTGATTGATCTAATTGTTAAATATAGATGTTTGTAATAATACTATTGTAATAATACAAGAATTATAAAAAAATATAACGTCAATAATACAACAATAAACTCAATAATATGCAAAGTGTTATTAACCATAGGTCTTTCTACTCATATTTTTGTAGATTAATTAAAGAGACATGTTTAGCTATTATTTCCAGATAATTATATTTACTTATTATCTCATTTAGAATTGATTTCATAAGTTTTTTTTCAATATGTTTTGCAGTAATTAGTACATAAATTCATTAAGCTTCCAACCGAATGTTACTTGTATAGTTTAATAGATTGCTTTATTTTTATTTTCACGTTAATTTAGTGTTATTTTTACATACTTCTACCACTTCTTTTTTTATATATACATCTCAATTTTTTCACAAAACACATATTTCTGTTTTTTGTTTTAATGCAATTATACAAAATGTATTTCAGTATGTTTCTGGGTGGAAAGATAAATAAAAAAGAATATTATTTAGTACATACATTTTGAATATTAATACATTAATTAATTTTATCTATAATTTGATATAAACATTTTTCATTATATGTGTTTAATATTTTGATGAATTTAGTTTACTAAAGTATACAGATGCAATACAAGATTTCCGTTTGCCCTATTTAAGATCAAAGACGAAGAAAACTATTAATACGTGATTGGTTTCCGATGCTAAAAGTTTGTGTATTCGATGCCATTAAAATTCGAAGTTCCTTCCTACGATTTCCAATGGTAAAACTAATATTCGTTATTGATGATCGAGTAATTACGTTGACCCAAATACTCTGCATGTTTTCAGTATTGTGCAAATGAGACCAGTCGGTAATATTCATGATAATTGCGATTAATCGTTACCACCAGCATTACCATCGACATTATCGTTTTTCCTAACGATATTTCGTCAGCATGGAAATGATGCTGTTGTAATAATAATACGCACGGAAACGGATCGCAGCTGTTTACATAAGTTATTGACGGGTGTTGTTCAGTTGCTGCAATGACACACGGAGCGTCGTCGTGTGTATGTAGCGTGTTTATTAATATCATTATCGTTGCGATCATTCGAAATTTCCCTAGTGGATAAATACCAGTCTGAGCTGTGTTTGGATGCGTCTTCTTGTGGGGGCGGGGGTTGCTCTCAGACTTCAGGGGGATGTTTGTTGGATGAGAAGTAGTGGTAGTTGTAGCGTATAAGAAGTGGAGAAGAAGAGAGATGCTGTAATGCTTCGAGTGGAATGAGAACAGAGCTTTTGGGATCGTAAATAGAATATGGCGCGTCGTAAAATCCAGCAGCAGCAGTCACCACCCCCCTCGTCGCATATAGGAATTTAATGAATTTTGCAACTGCCGCCGCCTCTGTTTGATGTACATCCATGCACGCATTCTGTCAACTACAAAAATCGCGTGCAAAAACATCGGACGGATATATATATAAAAAAAAGCAGAAATTAATTTTAACCGCAATTTGTCATGTCTTTCAGCCATTTATTTAGATAGACACGGATAGTGGAAAAATGGATGGGAAATAACGACCTCGTCCTTTTCAACAAAAATACATACATTCACTCATAAAACAAAAACTGCGTTTTTTTTTTCATCCCATTTCATAGAATTTATACATCCTGGCATACATCAAATGGAAACAGGACGTGACTTTTGTAAATCGCGCGGCAATACCTTACGTAATGCAGTTCATCAATCACAATAGAATTGTGCTGATTTAACAATACTATCAACTTTGTGAACAATGAACAACAAAAACGTAAATCATTTTTTCTGTTACAATGGTATAATTGCAATATAATACTATTGAATTATTATACAAAATGACAAAAGATAATTGTAACACATATTTTATATGACAAGGTGGAAAACGTAAGAAATAAGATTGGTACTCCAAGACATTACAGCAAAGAGAATGTAATGTGAAAATATTATTTTTTTTAATATTATTATGTAACATAATAGGAAATTCCTAACAAATATATTTCTTATTAATTAAGACTTCAATTACTGCTTTTTCTGCAAAAAAATATAATTTGCTTATAGGCAATGAACAAGTATAATGGAATATATTAATAAGCAATTATGAAATTATCTTATAAAATAACATTTATTGGTGTTCATCCAATTGGAAATACACCACTTCGAAACACTATTGGTACTTCAAATCACGTTATGATTAAACGAATGTATGAGAATATATAAATAGAAACTGTGATTATATAATATTATTCTGTAACAAAAAAGAAATAGATATATTGATTACAAATAAGGACTTCAATTATATTTTTCTTTTGTTCTGTGTAGAAATCAAAATTGCTTAAAGTAATATAAAGGAATATTTTAACAAGCAATTATGATATAATTAGATAAACTAGCATCATGGGACGTGAAAATAGAGCTATCATCTAGTGTAAAATTGAGCAACTTGTGAAATTTATTTAGCAATTGGGTCTCTGTACAGTTACAACCAGTTATGTTGTATTTATTTATTGATCTTTTATTATTATAGGAAATCTTTATAATGTATATTCCCGGGTAAAAAATGGAAATATTAAGTGAATTTTCATAAAAAATAGTGATTTTATAACATTATTGTATAACATAAAGGAAATTCGTAAAGGTTATATTTCCCATAAACTACACGTTGATTTTGTTTCATATTGAATTTTAATTTGTTTATATTATTTGAAGTAGTGTAATGAAAAATTTTAACAAATAATTATCAAATAATCATCAAAACTAGTGTTTCTCAACGTATTATTTGCGAAATAATATCTGTCATCTTGTGTCAAATAGAGTAATTGGTGAAATCGCTAAACTACAATTAGGTTTTTGTACAATTACAAACAAATATGTTCTATCGATTTATGTTTTATTCTTCTCTTCCTTTTTTAAGTTCATGGCATACATCAAATCGAAACAGGAAGTGACTTTTGTAAAACGCTCCTCAATACTTTGCGTAATTCAGTTCATCAATCATAACAGAATGCAGCACTTTGTGGTGACTTAACAATATTATCAACTTTGAAGCATTGAACAAAATATGCAAACATCAATCAATTTTTTCAGCAAAATTTGTAATAAAACTGAACGTCCACACTATTGAATTTTCAAATGAAAACGGGTGTAAACTCAACTGAGTATGAAACAAAATGAGAGGAAAAATATAACATAATATGGAATTGCTTTCAAATAAATTTCCAATAAATCAGGACTTCAATTATATCTTGTTTTTATTTTGTGTAGAAAAGTAAATTGCTTTTATAATTTGACGTATTATAATGGAATATTTTTGATATAATTATAAAATCTATCATAGCATCTTGTGTCCAATCAAGAAACTGATAAAATTATCTTTGAAATTTTTATATTTACATACTAATATGTTGAATTACTTGAGAAAATGTTGAAAAACGCATCTAAATTAATAAGCCACATCTCTTTTAAATACACTATTCCTATTAATGTTTTTTCTATATAAGACACAGATAAAGCATATACACTCATACCTCGTTTTACGGTCTAGATACGTTCCTCGAAACTTGGCCGCAAAGCGAAAAGCCATATAACGAAACAATTATTGCGCTTGCGCAAGATTGGCAACATATAGATATATCGACATGGAAACAAAGTTTTTTTTCCATTATAGCGAAACATTTTAGGCCGTAAATCGAAAACGTGCCTTAATTGAAGAGGGCCGTTATAGCGAAATGCCGTATAAAGAGCGGCCGTATAGAGAGGTATGGTTGTATTAATATTGCTGTATATTATAAAAAAAGTAGATTTTATTATGAATAAAATATTTGTTAATGACAATAATTAATTTTCTAATGTATAAAATTTATAATTTTCAATCATTTTAATAAAATTTAAATACTTTTGCAATGCAATACTTCTTTAAACATTGACAGATATATTAATAAAAGAAAATAATAACAATAGAATTAATTGCAACAACAACTACATGAAAAATATAAACTGAATATAATAGAAATAAAGAATTAGAAACAAAAGAGGTCTTTCTGCTCCAAAAAAAGAGAATAATATTTTTCTATTAAAGTTTGCTATAAAACATACATTTGTATCTATATAATAAAGAAACGAATTAGTAATATATATGTATAAAATATTTACCAAAGGACAATAATTCATGAAAATGATTTATCATTTACAAAAATTATGCAATATTTTTAAGTAATTACATATATCAGATATGTTAATAGAAAGGCCTACACTAAATGAATGAACAATTCAAATCTTAGATTAAGTTTGCATGTTGGAAATAAAGATTTTCTTTTAAACACATTTCGTGGTTCATTTAGATTTTAAACAATAAAATTAGGTCATCGATTTTAATGAGTATAATTAATTGTAATAATCTTGATGATCATGCAAATGTCCACTAAGTACCTCATACAAGGAAACGAATACACTACACGTAAGACGCAAATTAACTTTACGTAACTGTAAGAAATTAAAGAAAGTAGTACAAATACATGTTTTCTTTAACTTGATTAAAATTAAGTATAGAATAATATAATTATACTGTTTTTAGCCAAATTCTTAGATTTTTATTTATATAAACCTACACAACATAATAGTTTCAATTAGAAGTACTAAAATCTGCAATGACCGCAGTTTTTTTTACTTTATTTTCAATCAATTTTATATCTTACGTTATTAAGTTTGTTGTAATCTATTTTTTTAGTAGTTAGGGCCCTATTTTTGAACTTTGCGTCCTTATCAGTCACGCCATATTTTAGTGACCGGTAAATGCTGGAAGAATCGGTCAAATGTGGGATTCGAACCTACACAAATTCGCACCAGATTTTGTGAAGCAAGGACTTTTAACTACTCGGTGAGGATTATTGGTAATAATAACAGCAGTATAGAGAGCTTTCGTCAATTGCCTTTTGCAAAAGTTCATTTGTTTGTTTGTTTTATTAATAATATTAATCTTTATTAGCCACAAACAAATGATTAAAGCTTTATTAATTTAAATATGTTTTAATTATGGGTTACTGAAATATGTTCAAGTCAATACACAAGAAAAAAAAGCATATATTTAAATATATATTAAAACAAAAATATTTAAACTAATAAGTATTTTTGTTATGACCACTGAAAATGTAAGGCTTTCGTTTATTGGGTATGCATGAAAACATGGCTTGTTATTTTGCAAAATACATACGATGATGAACATGAAAGAAAACGTAGTAGTAAGCCGCCGACGCGCAGACAGAGGTCGACTACAAATTGTTTGCCATACAAAATGCATGCATATAGGCAGATGTAATCAAGTTCGCAAACATATTTCAGTGCATACTTGCGCAGAGGAGTAATTGAATAGAACTCCAAACATACTACAGATAAATAGGTTACCAGGCTTGTTTTGGTTTACACATGCATTACGAATATGAGATAATCTTTGTACACTTAATGCTATTAAATGTAGTATTATAATTTAAATATCCATCCACACTTCTGTACATTAATATTAGATACTTTCAGAATTTACACCAGATTTACACAATTAATATACATTGTATAAACTTTCAATTTACTGTTGTGAGAAAACTGTAATGCTTTAATTAGTCTGAGAGAAAATATGTCCAGATCTTAGATTAACTACATTTAACTAATATATTGAGCAATCTAATATAATTTGATCTAATAAATGCACAACATAAATTTAACGAACACATAAGTGACCAAAACTAAGTTGAACGTATAAGTGACTAAATCTAAATCTAAAAAGTAGTCGAAACAAATGAAGCTAAACTTTTCTAAACTAACATAACCTCAGCTAAATTGATCAAAATGAAGGTTACTAACAAAATAATGATTGAAACTACAATAAGTTAAGCTAAAGTAAATATATCAAAGCTAACGAAAGTTAAATTTATCGAATCTAAGCTAAATTAAATGAAACTTATATAATTTATCAAAACTTACACAACCTAAACTAAACTGATTGGTTTTAAAATAAGTTTAGCTAAACTGAATGTATTAAAGCTAATATAAGCAAAATTTATCAATTTCAGCATAATCTAAGGTAAATTGAAACTAATCTTATCTAAACTGACTTAATCTGTAAGTTTATTAATTCTAATAAAATCTGAACTCAACTAATTGAAAATTGTATAATTGAACAAAACTAACATAATCTAAACAGAACTGATCGGTTATAAAATATGCCAAGTTAAACTAAATGTATCAAAATCTAAAATACGTTAAATTTATAAATTCTAATGAATCTAAGCTAAGTTGATTGATACTTAAACCTTATTTATTCTAAACTTATCTAAACCCACTCAATATAAGCTAAATTTATCAAAACTATTATAATTTAAGTTAAAATAATCGAATCTAAAATTAGCAAAACTAAATGTATGAAACTAATAAGCTAAATTTCTCAGAACTGACATGATCTAAGTTAAACTAAATGATACTTATAAGACTACTTTAAACTAAACTTATCAAAACGAACCTAATCTCAATTAAATTTATCAAAACTGACACGATTTAAGCTAAATATGATCTGAATTCAATATATTAAAACTAGAAAACTAAATCCATCAATTTTAACTTAATCTCAACTGAACTGATTTAATCTTACCGTCTTTAAATGAAACTAAATATACCTATACCTCGCTATACGGCCGCTCTTTATACGGCATTTCGCTATAACGGCACTCTTCAATTCAGGCAAGTTTTCGATTTACGGCCTAATATGTTTCGCTGTAACGGCAAAAAATACTTGTTTTCCATGTCGATATATCTACATGTTGCACAATCTTGAGCAAGCGCAATAATTGATTCCTTAAACGGGTTTTCGCTTTGCGGCCAAGTTTCGTGGAACGTATCTAGGCCGTAAAGCGAGGTACGGCCGTATTCAATAGCTACAAATTGAAAACGGATATACTAAAATAAAACACTAGATAAGAATGAGATGGCTTACAAATTGTTCCATTGGGAAGTATTATCTGAACTGTGTATAACAAGTAGAAATTTAAGGTGGTATGCTATTAAGTTTAGTACAGAGATACAGTTGAATGGTAAAAGAAAACTACCTATTCCGAGTCGAGTGAGCATATTCGCATGCAGCAACTATTCGCGAAGCGAAATATCAATGGGGAGAACGTAATGTCCTTTTATAGGCCTCTTTTTTTCTTCTTTCTTTCTCACCCTCCCCTTTTACGACTGTGCAGTTAATAGTGGAGGAAACTCATTAAAACCGAAATAAATATTTCCCCATTTCGCAGACGTAAAATTCGTGCCGTAATAATGGTTAGCGTCTCAAATGGGACGGTTATGCAGTAAAAGTGTATTCGACGTTGCGTGTCTCAGCGCATACATAAAGAAGAATACGTATGCGAACGAGAGTTTTGTACTTTCAGCAAATTGCTTTCACACCTAATTTTAAACACGTATCGATTGGAACTTCAACAGTTGATGGGTGTTTCTGGGTAATGGAAAAATATTAATATCCACATCGAATATCGGAGGATCCTTCAGTGTCGTAACGAGCCATTGCTTTTCATATAACTCATTTATGATACTTCAAAAGTGCTTTTTCCATCTTTAAGTGATTGAAATATTTCGCCAAGTAATTTATTATCTTATTTTCTAGATAATGTTTTACAATTTACAAAAAAAAATGACAATTTATCAATCAATTTATTTAGAAGAAAATTTGCTATTTTATGGTTTGATAAAAACTGAAAATTAAAATTAAAAAAACTCGTAAATTAAGGATTCGTGTGCGGAAAGACTTTGCTTTGCATTTTGTGGCTAACAAAGATTAATATTATTAACAATTTTTATACATTTTTGATGTTATTTCTATTACAAATGTTAATTTACAATTTCGTAATTTCAAACTCATTTAAGATACTTCCAAAGTGCTCTTTACATCTTTAAGTGATTGACATATTTCACGAAGTAATTTGGTATCTTTATGTTTCAAATAATGTTTTATATTTTTTTTGAATCAATTTTTTCAAAACAAAGTTTATATATTTGGAGAAAGTTGAAAAATGTAATATTTTCGGTAACGTTGACAAAAATGTATTTTATTTGAAAATCCATTTGATGCAATATAAAAATAATTATTGAAAACGGAAACACATATTCCATTTTGCATACATTTACTTCCTTGTAATATATTCATATATATTTTACTAAATATATAACTCATCAAAGAATATGGTTTGTCCTGTTACAATTAATTAAACAAATCATTACTTTAGAGTGCATATTGTTAATGAAGAGAGTGGCAACAACTATAAATTACATAAGACGAACGTCGTGAAATTTCGTTCGAATGTGTATTAATTAAACACTAATTGCAACACTCTCATGGATGTAACATAATATTCACCATAAGTTTTGTCAAGCGAATTTCTACTGTCAGCATTGCTTTGCAAATTAGATTTACATGTACAACGTGTAGATACAAATCGATTAGGGTTCACTGTTCACTCTCGCTTCTCTGTGTATTATATATTAGTGTCAGGCATATAACAGATGCTTGATTGCTGCTGATGATTTGCAAATAAATATTCATTATTACACGAAATGTGTTTTCCATCACATTTATAACTTAACTGTAATAAGTAGAGATACATGTACATTCAATTATGATTTATTCTTAATACTAACTTCTATATATTAAGAAATATATTAAAAAAAGGGAATAATTTAAGCATTTTACAGAACTAATTAAATTTCATTTAATTTAATGTTTTTGAAAAAGAAATAATTATAAAATATCATATATTATTTGAGAGATAACAATTTGAAGATTTTTTGTAATTTTTTAAAGGATTCGTCTATATTTTTTATTGTACGTACATTTAGAAAAAAACCTAATTATTTTTCTTTAAATACAATTTAAAATGTTCTTTCAGAATAATGACAGATTATTGTGTCTAGTGCAAAATGGAATTAAATCGTGTTTTATTATAACAAAGCCAATTTGCATGATATGAACTGAACGTGCAAATGAAAGCTGAATCAATGAATGCAATTAACGGTTTTTTTATATTTAGCAATACGTGCCTCATTGAATGAAATTACAAAATCAATTTGATAATATATTAATGGACTGTTCAATGCTAATTACTTGATGATAATACTAATTACAGCAATTATACAATTGCATTATTCATTGTTGTTTGATGTACGTAAAATGTTAACAATTTAATTGTTAATAAATTTGACTATTATTTTTACTATATGATAAGTTCTATTTCACTATTAGTAATTCTATAATTTGTAAAAATGGATAAAATATTACTGTTTTAAATTTTATATCTAAAAGTGATGAAACATATTTAATGATAAATTATATTTAATGATAATTACATAAAACAATAAAGGACATGCTATATGTTATCTAATTAATCTTAAACATATTTTTTAATAAGAACCTATAAAGACTTATTATTTTTTATAAAGAAATTAACTTTAATATTATTATTGGAGTTAAATTTGTAATAAGTTTTCTTAATTATTAATTTTGTAATTATTTTGTGTAGGAAAAGTATTAAATTTTCATTGAGTACGCCATACCTGATCCTAGAAGTTTAGAAGTAGCACAAATTATAAAACTGCTTTTATCGGCAACAAGTAGCTAAAAAATGTATGTCGAGAGGCAATCTATCATTGGAGAAATCTCTGAGTGCATGGCTATTCACGCGTGAAGTTAACTTGCAGAAGTCAACACGTACTTCTAGTTTGACAATGATGTAGCAATATCTGCGATTATGATCTCAACGCGAAAAGTGCACATGCATCAAGTGTAATATATCGCTTGTATAAATGCAATTTTGTATATATTTTAGTTAATTTTTTTCTATGGTTAGGTTAATAATTTTGTATGGTTAGGTTAATAATTTTGTTTGCTTAGGTTAATAATTTTTACCGAAAATTTCGATTTTTCACATTTTGATTTTTTTTTCTATGGTTAG
>JAFMTC010000129.1:1155006-1193844 GCA_018845635.1 Nicrophorus orbicollis
TTTTTTTCTATGGTTAGGTTAATAATTTTGTATGGTTAGGTTAATAATTTTTACCGAAAATTTCGATTTTTCACATTTTGATTTTTTTTTTCTATGGTTAGGTTAATAATTTTTACCGAAAATTTCGATTTTTGTGCCCAAAACTTAATTAACTTAACTTAACCAATAAATTTCTCATAAATTTCAAAACCTGAGGCCGAAAGACTTAGCCTTTTGGTCACTTTTTTGGGATTAATAAATATGTTTATTTTTTTATTCAAAACCTGAAAATTTATAGTAAATTTAATAAATTGAAAATCTTCAATACATTTCAATAAAGTCCTCTGTTTACGTTATTTCCAAGAAGCAAGTCCGCAATTTTAAGCTATATTTAAAATATTATACTGATTAAGAAAATTGTCTAAAATAACTAAGAAAATGTTAAAAATATATTTAATTTTATTTATTTTTACTGGCAAATTTCTTTGTTAGCTACATCCCAAGAAAAAGCTTGGAACAACTAATTATTAAAAAAAAAAGAAAGTGAAAAATATCAAGTTTGTGGAAAGACGTTAAAGTTCAGTGTATAAAGCATATCTCATTATTATACAAAGCACACATAATTACTATTTAATTGAAGAATTAATTTTAAAAAAAACTTAACTTTGTTCATTTTCTTTATCATTTTCACCTTTGAAAACGTTAAATTAAAATATATGCAATAATGTTCTACAGGTTGAATAAATTAAAAAAGATAACTAAATAAAACCAACAGTGGGAAGTATAAAATGAATTCCTTTAGTATTATTAAAAAAAAGTAACTTTCTTGAAACGGTTTACGTCTTGCGAAACTCGAAGGAGTCTGCTTCACGTGATTCTGTGGACCTGGTTTTACGTCTGCAGGTGTAATTTAAATAACTTCGAATCTAATTTCATCCAATCTCAGGTCCGCACAAAGTTCAACGTTTCAACCGGAATTATTTACTTTACGTAAGTTTTTACAACTGAACTCATTTCAAACGAATTTTATTTAATTATTTTCAATGTTTAGCGTTTCATTACTTTTATTTAATAAAAATAAATATTTGATCCATTAGTAGCGTTTTCAACAGTATGTTTAATTATAATTATTGTTATATAAATATACTTTATTTGTTACTGTTCCAATAAATATTATGATCAATGTTGATTAATGTATAATACGCTGATTATATGCATTATACTATACCTTGTATAGTATATATAGCTTCAATCTGTCCTGATTAATTATTGACCAGTTTACAAATTATATTAATTATAAAATATTCAATAATAATTTCCCAAATTTTTACTTTTTTGTGGCTTTCAGAAAACTATAAAATTTATTTCAATAATATTTAATTCTGGGAAAAATTATTATTACATTCATTTAAATATATCTCTCAATTAAGTATTTTTTTTGTATTTTATCTCCTAATTACTTACTTTTCTTTTGTGTTTCATATTTCTGAAGATATTGATATAAAATAATATTTCATCCAATGAAAAATATTTCCCAAAAATGGGAGATTGGGTTATCACAAATATGAAACTATTAAAATGTCAATAAACAGAGTACATTCTTATTGATTAATCTGTTCGAAATATTTATATTTCAGGCGTAATTTAAACTAAGGAAAAATACTTTTTGTTATTTGAAAAATTTAAGAATATTGTAACAAATTACCATAATTTTGGGTTCAAAAGGTGAAATTAACATTATGGAAAATGCCCCATGTGGCAATCAGCCCCAAAAACCAATTTTACTATGTATTTAACACGTTGACGGACACTTGCGGCTATAGCCGTCATAATGAAGTTCACTATGTGACATGACGGTAATAGCCGCCAAAACTAAACGGTCGTTTTTAGACACTACGGCACAAATGTGCATTCACCGGCGTACAAGTAGAAGCCTACCATCATGTTTTGGAAACAATTTTTAGGTTGAATTTCGTTTTCCACTTGTTACACGACTTGCAGCTTCACGTGGTTTTGAAACATATAGTGTCAATTTTCTAACTTCACTTTACGTCATTTGTTCCTTCGGTCCGTCAACGTGTTAATATGCTTTTCTGAAGATATTGAAATACATTACTTAATGACTTAGGTATCATTAATATTTCGTCCATTCGAAAATATTTAACAATAATCACACAATTACATACATATTTTCATAATTACAAATGTTATCTGTATGTTAGAAGAATGAAACTAAACGTTACATTCGGTTTATTCAACAATAATCTCCTAATTACATGCACCGTCTTAGTAATTCGTGTGCGTTTCTAAAGATATTAACATAGTAAACGAATGAAATTTGTTTATTCAAGCACTGGGAACGAGCATCGTGTGACGTAAAGTATCGATGTATATCTGTCATCGAAAAATTATATAACACGCACACGCGATTTCGAATAATTTATAACCGACATGAAATAAGTAAATAATTAAAACTTCTAAATTAAATACAAACAAAAAATGTGTTTGAGAAATAATAATAATTTTATTTGTAGTTCAAAGACTAATTAAAATTTAATTATATGAATATGTAATTTACTGAAATTATATTGATTATTGATGAATACAAAAAAAAAATCATGAATTTATCCTGAAACTTATAAATTAATTTCAATAAATTGTTATACATTTTTTTAAATATTTTATAATTATTTTGTTTAAAAAACGTATTGTACACAAATTAGTTAATAATCATCTTTCTGCCCTATCTTTTTATTATTGCTTATTGGATTATTATATAGAATGATTTCAAAGTATAAGTATTAACACTAATATTCAATTTCCTATTAAATTAATATGTTAATTAATAAAAAAAATATATAAATTTGTAAGGAATTTCCCAATTACACACTTGAAATAGAACACAGTTGATATTTTATATAATAACTAGTTAAAGTATACAAAACTAAATTATTCTATAATTTCGTTAAAATAGAATAAAGTAAAGACTGCGGTTAATAACCTTTTGTAATTGTTGTTTTTTTAGATTTGTTTCATTACTATTATTGTTATATAATTTTATTTTTGTTTCTGGAAAAAATATGATTACATTCTACATTTTCTACAATAATTTTATATTCAAGGTAATATCTACATTGCTGCGTAAGTTATTAAAAAAGCTTCTTGTCACAGTGAAATATTGCAGAAACCCGACGTTACATTTCCGTTCTTTTTTTTTATTTGTATTGCGTTTTTTTCATAATGCCAAGCCATAAGAAATTGAATTTACATATTCATGAAGGCTATAGGTCGCAGCGAGTTTGAGACGCGCAACACGTGGTAAAGTAATAGACTAGTAACTGTACAGGCTATTAACTAACCCGGCGCATCCACAACACAGTTTCAGTTACATACAAACAGCATGTCGTCTGCAAAATCAGATATAGTCGTCGTCGTCTGGCAAATAGAAACAATTTGTAAATCGCGAAACGAATTTAATAAAAAAAAACTGTATGCAAATCGTTCGATCAAGATAAAAATCCCGTTGGCATAATTTAACTTTTAACACGGCTTTTCAATTTCCACATCATACATCGACTGGTTGCAATCAAGATAAAAGCCCGACATTTTCACTTTACGTATATCCGAATATTAAGAGGAACGCAGGAAATGGTTTCTAAACTGTAATGAAAAAATAATAGAAAATAAAATATGTTTTTCTTGCGTAGTTGTAATAGAAGGAACTAGGTTAATGGGAATCTGCGGAAGATAACAATCGGGCCGAAATATTTTGTACGGAAACGCGAACTCATTGTGTGCCGGCATTAATCAACGAGGAATAGGGGAGAGCCGTGCAACGCTGTTGAATTGAAATTTACATTGAGAACGATTTATTTATATGTATATTCTTTCGGTTTGGTTTTCACTTCTAAATGGTGGTGGTGAAGAAGATGAAGAAGGAAAAAAAAGTGAAGAGGGTGGCTGCGGCTTACGTGAACGTGACGTTGTTTGTGGCGGTGAGGGAATTGAGTTGGAGGTTCCAAGGGTTGGTGGTCCAATTTAATGCAAACGGGGGGAACGTTCCAGCTCCAAATTGACTCTTGTAGATTGGGGGACCGCATCCTTGCGCCGGACCGAACCCACTGAACGTTCCCCAAAGACTGCCATCGTCCAGGCTCGATGACACCATAAATTCGCCACCGCTGAACGGTTGGTTCTCGCCATTTCGTTCGATGGTCACTGAAAAACAATAAAATACATTGTAAGTATACCAATGAAACTGAAAACACACCTTACTTATATAAAGTAATTGATCTTGTAATAGTATAATGCAATTTCATTTAAAACGTGAAATTAAGACAGTTATCGAAAGTCACCAACTATGACAGTTATAAGGACGCTTTTAGATTATTATTTTGATAAACTTTAGTACTTTTGATACTACTGACTTTACTTTATAACAAATATAAGGGTCTACTTCATTTGCCAGACACTCATTTCCCCGACGCTCAAATTCCCGACATCCGCTATTCCTGACTGTACCGATTTCCCGACATCCATTATCCCAACAACCATTATCCCGACTGCATCGAATTCCCGATATCCGTTATTCCGACGATACCAAAATCCCGAAATTCGTTATCCCGACTACATCAAATTCCCGACATTCATTATTGCGAACATTTTCTTAGATTATGGATATTGGTAAACAGTTACAACATTGTACGCTGCATGTCTTGAACAGACATATTCATATACAAATTAATCAATCCCCTTTTTTAATAGTCTTCTCAATATGCAGATCTTCAGCTTGCTTCAAACCCCTTCTCCAACATTTTTGGAAACTTCTTGAAGATTATAAACTTGGCTCAAAGACTTCTTCGGTCTGATTTTAGAGTAATGTCTTCGAAAAATAGTATGACCTTTGAATGAATTACTCTAGATACATTTTCCTTCTTTATTTGATGTGTCTGGTTGCCACGATATTTACAATCTGTGCTTTCGGACATTAAGGAAATCACGCATCATGCAGACACTTATATTTTAGAGCCGTTGCCCACTAACTACTAGTCTTCGATGAGTTTTAGGAACATAATTCCTCAATTAGCATGAATTTAGCATGTCACGTTAAAGATAACGAATGTCGGGAATTTTATGTAGTCGGGATAACGGATCTAGGGAATTTCGTATACTAGAGATAAGGGATGTCGGGAATTAGAAGCAGTCGGGAAAATGGATGTCGGGAATTCGATACAGTCGGGATAACGAATGTCAGGAATATAATATAGTCGTGATAATGGATGTTGGGATAACGGATATCGGGAATTCGATACATTCGGGAAAACGAATGTCGAAACTTCAATAGTGTCGGATTAACGGATGTTGGGAATTTGAGCGTCGGGCAAATGATTGACTGGAAGTCTAATGTCGGGACTTTAAGTGGGACTGCAAATAAAATACCACCCCTGCATTTCACTCCTGGGACACAACATACTATAAATCTTTTTTTTATAGTCGATTCTATAATGCACGGTCTATTTAGTACATATGTATTATATACAAAATACTAACAGGCGTTAATGTAATGCGAATAGTGTATTTTTGAGATGCAAATAATATTACTCGAATAGGAGTCTATTGTCTATAGTAGACATCTGCATTGAAGTCAAAATGTCTCATTCCGTCATTGCGGAAGTCGCATTCACGCCGAGGTTTTTTTTTGTGTTTGTTATTACATTTCCCTCGACGTCAAAAGCAACGTTCAATTGAAACGGGTTTATTGGTTGAAACGCATTCCTTTGTCCGGTTTCACGGCTCATTTACAAATGCACGTCGGGATCGATTAAAAAGTTAATCAAACTATCGCGAATCGCGCCTGCCGATGTGCATCATCATCATCATTGATTTACCCCCCAAAAACCGGATGAACGGATCATTCGAAATGCAAAACTAACAGTGGAGAACAACGTGAAACGGGGGGAAACGCGCAAACATGGAAATGCATTTGCACCAAAAAACGGAACGAAATTATCCTTGACACATTTCACGTGTAATTTAGCTTGCAGTGCGTGGCAAAAGAAAAATTTGTGAATAAATACGACAGGTGGAAATTATGTGAAAGATGAAGAGGGGATAAAGTTCACTTTGCCAAAATGAGAAAGAGGAAAAAATAGAAATGTGTATAGATGAAGAAGTGGAAATTAAGTATGGGAGGCACGCGACAATACCATTTATTGGTGCCACTCACGTGGTATTAATTTCATTCCAACTGTGAAAGGTCCGAAATTACGTGAACCCGCAGCTAATGTATCGCACGGAAAGAATGGAACGAACGGAAAACGGATGTGAGCCAAGAAATTATTAATTGTTTGCTGGTTGCTTTGCTGTGCGTAGTTTGCGGGCTTTTGTTTAACTCTAACAATTACTTTGCGAACACTTTGCAAATTGGATTGCAAAGCTTCCGGATGTGTAAAACTGGCGTTGTTCCGGAAGCAATTCCTGCATGTAGCATCCTGCAAATTGATTTTAAAACGTGAATGTCCTCAGGTCCGAATTTGCGGGTGACTGTAAATACGTTGCAGGACCTCGGATCAAACGGCTAAAGTTGGACAATTGTATACGGCTGTTCAGGCTGTGAGCAACTTTTGTGAAATGAAACTGGAATTGAAGTAAAGCCAATAATCGTTTAACTTCAATTCCAGAAAACAAACCAATTGATTCCGTTTCACTTTTGACTCGGAAAATAGCTATAGTTAATAGATTTGTATACAGTAAAGTAATTTTTTGTGAATTTATTTTTGTATATATGTAGTTCTTCTATTAGTCCGGTTTCAAACAGTCCAGAATATTCACGAAACATAGCAATTGCCACCAAATGAATTCATTAAGCAAAACTTCTTTTTCAGAGTTAAAAATAGCATGCCTTTTGCAAAAGGAAAAAGTTTTATAAAATAATGTAATTTTAGCTCCTTGTGAAATCTTAATGTTTTTTCGTTAGAAACTTTTTTAATTTCGTTTTAATTTTCTTCGTTTCTACAAAGCTTTTTCTAATCTTCAAAAGAAAAATTAAACTTTTGACCATATTTTTATACTAAACTTCCTAGTGACTACTACGTTATATCGAATTACTGGTTAAGTTGAGCATATTGCGGTATTATATAACTTATTGAATACGTTAAAGGTAATAATATTTTATGTTATTCTGCATAAATTTAACACGAATATCATTATGGATCTTTTTTTTTGTACAAGGATTATAATTTGCATTTTCATATCATTACCGGATTTAACTACGAATTTTCACGAACTGTATTCACTTTTTGCAGGAATGTAGACAAATATTATCAGTGAAACTGGAACATTCACGTTTGTTCAGATTTAATAAACATTCGTTCCATTCCACAATCCCCAATTAAAATCTACGTATATTTTATACAGTTTTGTTTTATTTACACATGATGTTTCTTTTACTATTAATCATTGGTGCAGGATCAATTCTCGTGCAAAATTTTAATAAAAAATAGAGGTTTGTTCAATTTTCCACGACTTGTTCACATATAGGTCAATGCACAATTTATACATGTGTTACATCAATATTTATATACACTTTTTTTGTTATATTCAAAATAATTGAATTGAAAATATTGATATGAATATTGCAAATCTATATAATTTGTTGCCTTAACTCATTGTTTTTTTTATGTTATATTATAAAAACATTACAAAAAAACTGTTGTTTTTAAATCAAAGTAATTCAATAAATTCTATTTACAGAGCACACATATAATTTAATTAAATAGAACAAAATAAATCTCATCGATTTTGCAGAATTTGCCTTTCCCGAAGACTTCTTTTTCTGCCTGAGCTTGTGTACTTGGGTTGAAGAAACGAACCGAGTATTTTTCACTATTCCTAACAGGCTTTTTTTCCCTCCTCATCTCCCAATTTATTACCATTCAATACAATTTCCTTTCGGTCCGTTTCCCTCTGCCTCCCCCTGATCCTTGCAAACGGCTAACGCAGATTATTTTTACTACTTTCTATACTCCCCCAACATTTTTTCTGCGTAGCCAATACAAACTCCCCTTTTCTCAAATTGTCCACTTTACTTTAATTTGCTCAGGGTAAGTGCGTCTGGTGAACTTGTTTTATTTATCTTGTTTTTACCACCTGTATGAAGGTTATTGTGGACACTCTTAGACATCAGTCCTAATACTATGTAGCATTTGGAGCTTAACGATACATAATTCTATATTTTTTTTCATTGACCCTCAAGTGCTAAATGGATTAAATTTCCCTGTGATTCCTTCAATACTTCCGTCAAAACCCAGTAAACCTATAGACAAAAACAAGTGGAAAAATATACAAACATATTTGCGGGTTCTCTGTACATTTGCAGCTTATTTACACACAAAGCGTGTGTTTCTTTTATACCAGTATTGATCATGCAAACAAGTTTAGTCTATTTTATGAGTCTGCATGGCTCCCAGAAAAAATATCCCAGGATAAACATAGCTGTTCCACCATTCCAGACGTACAAAACATTTTTTTAGAGTTGGATTTATATTTATCGTATTTCAGGAATCTGCATACTCCCCCGAACTTTGCGTTATTGTGGACGAAGTTTTATGGCGCGCGTTTCAGCAATCGCCGACAGCTTTCATCTGATATCGCAATTATAAACTCTCCATTGAAACGTTTTATATGTCTGCGGGAAACTTATATAATTTCAGATAAGATTTAGTTTTCGTGATTGCTCATAGAAGTTTATTCACATAACAGTTTTGTTACAATCATGGAATTAGTTCATTCACAATCATTTAATTAATTGAAATTATTTTAACGCTAAAGTTAACAAGAGAAATTGTCAATTAATAATATGATATTTATTGAATAAGGAAACTTTGTTGCATTTGTCATTTATGGTTCACATTCAATTTTTGACGAGTTTCAAAATGACAGCTGTCAACTTGTGTCAAATGGAGTAATTGGTAAAATATAATTAGCAATTGACTCGCTATTAAAAAACGTTGTTCTGGAAACTTAAAACCTAATTCTTTAAAATATTATCTAAACTATTGATTAAAATATTTAAATTTAAGTATTACCATTTAATTATTCGATAGTAAAAGAGCACAAAAACATAAATTTTAGTTAAACACTTCCCAAACAAAATACGTGCTACATGTGTTTTCAATTCGTATTAAATCGGAACTAAAAAGTGAAGATAAATATTTACATAACTTTCTTTCATATAATTCTGTTCATTACAATACTAAATTGAAATTATTATATTATTTAAGCTGGTTTAAAACAACTAATTTTCAAACCGTACTGTGGTGAATACGGTCTGATTGTAGCCGCACTATGTGAGGTATTACTGTATTTTTTTATACGATTTTAATAGTTGTATCAATTTTACATTATTTTTTATAGAGAAATAGATTTCGGTTTTCGAATAGTTCGATTTTCAAACAACCTTTTTTTCCAATGTGTTAATAGTTTAAGTAACTCAGATACTTTGGTTTCTTCAAATGTCATATAATTATGACGTAATGAAATTAATTCATTAATTTCTTATCAAGTGATGATGATAAATTGCACGTGTATAACCATTTTGGGTAAGTCAATTTGGAATCAGTAGCAGTAATTTACGGATTAGTAGGATGAATGCAAGCATTCCAACCCAACAAGTATAAGGATAATAGACTTAGGGTTACGGCTCAGTTCTGCTTCAAATGCTCTTAATTAATTTGAACACTCAACTTCCTATTACAAAATATGTACAGCAAAACTTCGCACAGTCCGGATAATCGGTTCTGCCAACATCACGGACTGTTCAAAACCGGATTAATCGATCAAATATGTATTTATTTCACACTATTTCAAGATATTGTTTCATTATGTTTATTGAGTTCCTCAATTAGTCTGATTTCAAACCGGACTGAAGTGAATCTAAACTTTTTGAATACGAAGTATTGGCAATAGTTAGGAATGTTTATATTTACGTAATTAGTTTATTATATTTTAATATTTCAATCCAAATTATTATATAATTATTACGATTTACAAAATTTATATTATGTTTGTGTTAAATGAGCAAGGCCATCGGATCTATAAATTATATAATTTTTTCATAAATTATTATTATTAAAAATTATACAATTCATTCAAAAATAAATCAATTAATGTGTATTACAAATGGAAGTGATTATTATATAAAAATAATACAATTTTCGGCATTGCTTCGGGTATAACAATTTATTGGCACAGAACTTGCTAATTCCAAAATGTAAACACAAAGTTTGTTTAACTTTGTTTAGTGTTTGCACGCACTGAAATAACTTCAGTTGAACTGTTCCGCAAACATTATGTAGGTTGCAAACAATTAATTTATTTCCACTTTCGCAATAAATCATCAATTAGATTTAATGAACATAATTTGTGCACCGGTTACTAATTGCACTATCAAAATTAATATTAATTAAAAATAATATTTCAATTATATATGTAACATAATTCAAATTTATATTTACTTTAATTAAATAATAATACATACGTATACACCCATACCTCGCTATACGGCTGCTCTTTATACGGCATTTCGCTACAACGGCCCTCTTTAATTAAGGCACGTTTTTGATTTACGGCCTAAAATGTTTCGCTATAACGGCAAATAACTTTTTTTTCTATGTCGATATATCTACATGTTGTCAATCTTGCGCAAGCGCAATAATTGATTCCTTTTACGGTTTTTCTCTTTGCGGCCAAGTTTCATGGAACGTATCTAGGCCGTAAAGCGAGGTATGGGTGTATTACTTAATACTATATTTTACTAAATCATCTTTGATTAGAAAGGTAATTCTTTTGTTTAATTCATGAATTTAGAGTTTTACACAGCTAATTACACATGAAAAGTAACTTTTATCTGCAATATTTTTATTGTTATCATTGTTATTATAGAAGTTTTAAATTTATGCACGTTTCTTATACAAACTTGCTGACTCGGATTTTCCAGTAAGCGAAGGAAGACTTTATTTCTACTTCTTATATATTTTCGAGCGGCAGCGTGTTACCGACACCTGAGCCAAAAAGAAATCTAATCGAAACTTAATTCATTCCAAATATATATACAAATCATATATATTCAATGTATATCTGTCCACTTTTAAGCTACCAATTTATCTCGATTTTATATTAAAAAGAACTTTATTTTCTACGGATTTATGAATTGAACAATTAAATACAGTGGTACCTAGACATACGAGTTTAATTCGTTCCGTAACTTTGCTCGTATGTCATATTGCTCGTATCTCAAAGCAATTAGTCTGAGGTGGGAGAAACTGTTTGTGTCGTGTCTAGCGGTGTAGTGTGCGATTCATCGTATCTTAAATCTTACTCTCATCTCAAAGCAAAATATCGCTGGTATCTCAAAACACTCGTATATTAGGGAACTCGTACATCGAGGTACCACTGTTGTTTATTTTTTAATCTTTGAAAAATATTCCCATTAAGTATGCTACGAATAAATCAAATCTAAACAAACATAATAAATTAAATACGTAATTCTAGATAATTAGAATATATATAACAAAAAATGGATGGCTATTGACTATCGACCATATTTCGGGCTATCGACGATTGGTCTTTCCACCCATGAATAATATAAAGAATCAAGATACAAAATGAATTAAATTACAGAGAGAAGAAAAAGAAAACAGCTTCTGGGAAATAACATACTTATAGGGACAACAGACTTGTATAGGGTATATGTGGAATACTTATATTTAGGAGAGGTTGATGGATTACGAGGGATACACAATTTGGAGAGAGATGATAAATTTGGGTCTTTTGAGATGAATTTGAGGGAAAGGGAGAGGTATCTATCGAGGACTGGAACTGGAATTTTGGTTATTTGGATGGCGGATCCTGGTGATGATGCGAACGTTCGGATACGGAGAGATTTTTCAAAACAGGGTTCCGGCATTGGATATTCGAGGATTGGACTGCAGTTGGATGTTCTACATTTGATGGATATTGCAGAACTACGGAATGTTAGGGATCGGAAGTGACGGGAACTTCTCTTCATTTTGGATTTGAGTTCTTTTGAATACGAGTTAAGGTTAAGTTTTGGATCTAGCAGGTATTTCACGGAGTCTTATATAAATTGATACGCAGTGAACAATATTGAGTTACTTTTAAATTCATCATCCCAGTTGTAATTAAGTATTTATACAAGAAATAAATGACCTATTTTATAAATGTGAGTTTAAAAAGGAAAAAATAGATTATAAGTTATAATTTCTTATTTTAGTTATTTGTAATTAATTGTTTACGTAATAAGCATAATAATTATTGCGTAAAGATATGGAGTAAGCAGTAGTGTCTTAGTTTAAAATGTATACTTTGAGTGAATTTAAACATTTATCCTTTGGGTATATATGGAAATGCTATTTTTGTACGTCTATCTAATAATAATTGCGATTTGGGTAATATTTATGAAGAGGACCATGCCCGGAAAGGTCATGCCTGGAACCTAAATATATATTATTTAATATCATACCTTGGGTAGCCCGATTTATTTCTCTCATGCCTGCACATAAACGTACCCAACGTATTCCGTTTGATTAAATTTCCAAGATAAAATTAAAGTACAGTGTGTGTGTGTGCGGGGCAATAATACCACGTTCCGTAATTGGAAATCCCTTTGAATATTTATTTTTGCAACCCCTGCGCAAGTGAATTATAAATGCCTCCACCGCCACCACCAACACCCTTCCACTGCAAGAGAAAAATTAGTTTTACATGTCATGTGCTGTTGTTTGGCTTTCGCAGTCACGTTTTTATATTCCTTTTTTCTCCACATTTCGTTTCGTTTTAATTTTCGCTTCTTTTGCTTTTGCACCGGAAGTAATTTAGTTCTCGTGCTGCAATGCGGAATAAACACGATGCGAGAATGTTTAAATATTTTTGCAGTGCATTAAGTATTAATTGGCCGGACTGCGGCAGGAAACGTTTACGATTTTCCGACAAAGTCCAACTGCATGTGTACTTCATATATTAGCGTTTCTTTTTTCGTTGTTATACATTCGAATTAGATTTCCGATTAGGTTTTCGCCCTTTCCCTGCGGCGAAATTGATTTGCCCTCCCACTCAGTGTGCGTGTAATGCAAGGCGACAAATTCGCCGTGCAAATGCGGTTCGCCCTTCGGGGATTCCCCGGCTCCCGGGAATCTCGGGGGCGGCAGAGTAAACTTGCGGGATTTATGGCGCTTATTACAAGTTAAATCTCGGATTTGCTTGTTGTCGGGATAAACTAGTGCTTTGCAAATGGACTGCGGCTGCGACGGCTCGGGGAACAGACAGAAGAGGGGAGAAAATGTTCTCTCCTTGGTTTTGTATCGTTCAACTTTACCCAACTCCAATTAGCGAATGCTGCTTACTTGCTCCAAGTAATCCAAACATTTTTGCATATTTCTGCCAGATTTCGCACCTACCATATGACATTTACACTAATTAGTTTCAGTCTCGACTTGAGCCCTCCTACGAAACTCCTCCACAATGCAATTATCTTATAGTATTTAAAGTACATAAAATTTATAATTTTTAGAACTTTTATTGTAATATCTTTAAATGTTTTACTTAGAATCCTATAAATTCATATAAACCAGTTTTTTTTAAATTAATTATTTACAACTACTTCAACAGAAAGGCCTATGATTTATAACGTTTTGCAGCAATTGTAATATTTATATATTCTTTATTTGTACTGGCACTTTAATTGAATTTTAGTCAAATAATTTGCTATTTTTACAATAAACTTGATTAAACATTAATTTGATAGAATTTTTGCCTTAATGAGAAGTTGATGTTCTTTATTTTAGTTTTACCAATTTCCAACTTTATTCAAGTTAACAAGTTACACACACACAAAAAAACTTTATATTGAAAATCAATTCTGCAGCGTTCGATGTAACAACGCAAACGAGGTGTTTTATAGTCCATTGGAGTTGGAAATAGTCGGAATCGATCTTTGCATGTGTATAGCAACTTTTAGTATAATGAAATACATTTGCATGAACTTCTACAATTTACTATAAGTGTTTATCTCTACTTTATTTAAATTGCTTTCCTACTCACAAACTGTTATCAAAGTGCAGTATTTCGTTATTATTATTAAATCATTCAAATCAAAATAATCAAACAGTTTCATTTCTTTAATTGTTCTTTTACGTATATAAAATAATTTTCCATGTATTTGCATCTATTGAATTATTTATATAATTTATTATTTAATGTTTTGAAACGAAATAATGTCAAATCAATACAAAAAAAAAGAACAATATACTTATATTCATATATTTTACATCGACAAAGAAATAAAAAACCTATACTTTTTCTTGCTTGGAATAATTTATGTAACTGTTGTAATTTACTATTTTCTACAGCTAAATTAAGTATAATTGTATTTACAACTTAGCACTGAAACAGTATTGAATTTAGGTCATGTAAATTGAAGCTTTTACTTTCTTTAAAAGTGATTTACATAATTGTTAGTTATACACTTTCAAACTTGTCTTAATATAATTAGTATTTTTAGAATATATAAATTTCCTTGTTTTAAAGGGAAGAAACATTGTTTTTAATTTGCATTTCAAATGTATACATATACATTTATCACCTAAGAATTAAGACAATGAACAAAATAGTTTATAAAGGTTATCATTAAGAAAGTTAAAATTTTGGACACTCTTGATTCATGTATTGTCAATATTTTATGTAATAGAATGTAATAAATGCATAAAATAGAAAGGTATGAAATATATGTAAAGTAATATGACGTTGGAGGAATCCTAATAAACCCTCACCCGGAACACCCTTTAAAAATCACAGTTATAGGGCATAAACTGCGTGAATCTTATGGCTGCTTCCATTCGAGATTGTATCTTATATCGTGCGCACAATAATAAATCTGAATCGATTTTATCTCTAGTTATAAAAGATATTTTATAACCTACACCCGAAATTGTTCATTCCGTCGGTAGTTGCGCAATGTGCGCAACTGAAAGGTCATGAGATGGCATTGTTAAATGGCACTTTCTTATATGAATAATCTAAAAATAGAGATGGAATTGGTATGCATTAAGAAAACGCTTTCCAGCCAGATAAGAAAATCTGTGCGCGTTTAGATATTTAGGGAACCTGGCACAATTTGAAATCTAATGGAACGGCAACGCAGTAAAAGGAAAATGACTAGCAAGAATAATAAATCTGGAGAACACGTACATCTCAGACTACGTTTGCTATTTGCAAATTGAGTATATTAAAGCTTATGTAACAACCATTTGCAAGATTGTTGCGTTTGTACAAGAACTTGATTATGCAAGCAAAGAAAATCAATTAATCGATATTGAAAATGTCTGTATTAGACAGAAACCATTATCGAACTTTAATATATATAATTAGTATTCTTTATAAAAGATCTTTAAGAAATCTTCATTAAAGATCTTTTATAAAGAATACTAATTATAACGGTTGTCTGTCGATAACATCTTACAATTAACTTTTTAATTTTGGAGTTGTTTAAATTTAGTTAATCTTGATCTAATTTTTAAAATTTATATAAATAATCGTTTTTTTCCTTCTATACAGTTTTAATTACTCTTTTTGCGTAAAAGTCCTGGATATAGTTACAAATAGTGCGGTACAATTCCAAAACACATGTTTAGCTTCGAAATCCCGAAATCCAATACCGACAACCGTAATCCCAACAGCATTGAAATTGATAAAGTATCGAAATGTCGATACAGCTTACAGTTGTCGGGATAATGATTTTTGAAATTTTGATACTGTCGGTATTATGACTTTCGATATAGACCCATGTTAATATTCTTAGTTCAAATAGACGTACATTATATTCATTCCAACGTACAATTATGCTGTGGAACTTCTACATTATTTATATTGAAGAGGAGGTTGCACATTGGTGCTATGCTAAGAAATTATACGTTAATCCAATCATGAATACCTATACGTGATTTAATGCTACTAATGTACTTTATGTTCATTCGAAAGTACACTTTACTGTATTGACAGAATATATTTTTTGTCGAAAAAGCGCAAAATCAATTATATGATTTATGTTTCAGGACACTTACAGAAATCAATAAAAGTATTATAAAAAAAATACTATCATCTATTTGAAAGAAGATATAATCAAAGTGGCATGAAAGTAGTGTTGGCTGTGAAATGTAAGCGCTGAAAGATCAATAAATCCTCGTTTTGGCTATCTTGATGGAAACTCAGCAGATAGTTTTTTTTTAGTGTTTTCTAATCAAATTAAAATCTGTAAACGATCGAAAATTAATATTGAACTATGACTTTGAAACAGATAAGAAGAGGACTAGGAATGAAAGATTACCCTTTACTGGAAACAGTGGAAGAGCACATGAAATTTATCAGATTTTCATTTACAATTAATTACATTTTTTTTGTTACAAATTTGCAGCACGAATTGTTTGTTTAATTATTTAATTCTCATTGTTTTCCCTCTATTCGCTATTAATTGGCCGAACGGATTTTCACGCAATTCCCAAACGTTGAAACCATGCAATTTGCTTTTGCTCCCCGGTGACCCCCCTTTTGTTTTTGAAATGATTGCAAATTAATGTATTGATTAATTCATTCCGGTGAACTGCATAAACATTGCGTGCCGTTTTGCCTTTTGCATTTAATTACGAAGAGTGGTCGAAATCGGGAATCGGGAGTTCAATTTAAATTTAATCACAACAGGTTGCACAGAACGCAGCGAATTTACCTTTGTGCTGTGTTTATTGTATTATAGTTATAGCAGTTATTAAATCCTTTATACTTTTGTGCAATCGTTTAAAACATTTAATATGATTTGAAGAAAAAAAAACTAATTTTTCACTTTCATTTACTGTATTTATTTTGCGTATTTCACGTTTATATATTTTCACAATATCAAAATATATTCAAAATACTATATTCTTTTTTATGTACAGTAATCGGTTTACGAACAGTTCGGACTACGAACAAATCAGACAACGATTTTTATGATCGGACAACAACCATATGTTTGGATAACGTACACTTTAAGATCGATTCACGTTCCATTTGAGAACTAATGCTAGTGGTAATCTGAAGAAAAAGGCGCTTCTTGATACGATGATTGGTTTACGACCAATTCGGGTAATGAAAGGATTATGTTCGTTAACCGATAGAGCAGCGTTTCTCAACCTCTTAGACCAAATATTTTATTTTATCAGAATTCCGAATATAGTTTAAAACTTTAAAATGTTATTTAAGTAAACAAATTAAATGGTTTTTTCTTACTTGGTGGAAAAAAATATTTAAAAGTTGATACAAAATATTAAATTGTTTATAGTTTTTTGAAAGTAACCATCAATTTTATCAAGAATATTGCAAAATTATGAATGTTTAACTATATTAACTTCTTTTCTTATAACAATTTTAATTTAAAATGAAAATAAACTTTTTTTGCAACTTTCGTTAAATATCTTCCTTGTAATTTCTATCATAAATCGAAAGTTTATAATAAAAAAAAACAATACAAAATTGTAAACACAAGTTAACATTAATTTGATGATATATAAATACATAAGTGACAAAGTATACAATTTGAAATAGACAAAAGTACAGTATTTTTCAAATGAAATTTGTCTACATTAATATATTACGGACATGAGAAGTACATGTAATGGTAACATACTTTTATAGTTGTTTAATTTCTATTCAAATATCTGAAGAAACCACCAAAAAAAAACCATTGAAGTTATTTATTGAACTTTTTTTTTATATAAAATCTATTGGAAATCAATTTTTTTTTTGATGGAAATTCTAACGAAGAGTTGTTTATTCAATTCCAAAATGCGATCCATAACATAGTAATGTAATTGAGTCCTTTTTTTTACTTTTTTGTATTGTAATAAGCCTAAAGAGACGGTAAACAAATTAGTTTTTTTTTAGTTTAGAAACATCGCTAGTTCATTACAAGATCTTTATTATAGTGAGCTGCTGCCTCTTCCATTCCAACAACTTTATCCAATTTGTTGACAAACAAACAAGCTCTTCAACTTCTGAGTATCCTATAAAGTATCCTATAATGAATAGAAGAAAAAAATATGAAAACGTAATTTATATGTTAGAACATTCTATTACGTATCTTCTAAATTAATATTATTATCGAGAATTCATTAGGAAATTGTTATTACTTTTTTTATTGTTAATAAATATACTATCATTTTTTTTTTGTTTAGATGGCTTATTAATACAGCAATACCTCGCATAGTCCTGCTTCGATCAATTTTGTTTCACAATAGTCCTGAGTTTGACGTTTTCAGAACAAAGCACAATTCTTTTTATGCGGTTGATGTTAATTCGCTGTTAAAGTCCTTGATTAGTCCGATTTCAAACAATCCGGAATATTAAGAGTCATAATTATGGGTTTCCTGCATAAAGTTATATACACCTTAATGGTAATAATATAATTACAATAAGCAAGAAAATATGATACAATTGATTTCCATCATAAAAATGAACGCAGGAAAGTAGTAGTAATATAATTAAAATATTGAAAAAGGTAGAAAATAAAGTATTATAGAAAATTAAGTATTATATATGTAAGTCATCTTGTATTATGTTTATTACTCTATTACACAGAAAGTGTAATCAAGAACGCAACTATACACTAAAATGCGAATAAAATTGATATTAAAAATGATATTTGCATGAAATATAATATCAGAAAGACTCATATTACATATTTTCATATCGAGTTTAATATATACCAAAAGGCGCATGAAATAATACAATTTCACATGTTACTATCATTAGAGTGCATTTTACCCTTAAAATACGAAATTTATTATTGTAGGAGCAAAACCAAAGAACCAGGGTAAGTAATTATGTAAGAATAAATTGAAATATTTTACAATTAATAATATTATATTGTTTGAACTTCCGTTTTAATTTTGGTATTTTTTTGTGGATCATATTTTGCATATTCTAGTTTTATTTTCCTGCCAGAAAAACGTATGGTCAATAGCCCTTTGCAGCAACATAATTTAATTTTAATTTTCTTAAAAATTTCTTCATTTTATTGTAACGAATTTCTTTGTAGTTGTTGTAATACATTTTATTATTTTTATATAAAGAAGAATTACTAATAAAGTGAACACGAAAACTAGTTAATTATTAATGTATATTTTCAATAAATTTTATACAAAAACATAGATTAAATTTTGTAGTAATGTACATTTGCATTTAAAATGAAACGAGAAATGAAAATATTACATACTTTTTTTTCATATAATTTCAACAATCTTAAATACGAGTAAAAATTGATTGATGAACAATAATAAGAGATAAGTATATTTACCAAACAGACCATATGGCTGTAAAATGAGATCATTTCTAGAAAGAATTATTATTCAATATATACTAAAACTTTGCAATAAAATCAGCATGCATAAAATCGTTTAAAAATATGAATTTTTGCAGTTTGGATATTTCTTTTTACGCACCATTTATTCTGTTATATGCAGACGTGTCCCATGTCGAGTTATATAACGCAATAAAAGATTCTTTTATAAGACGTATAGTTTTCGTGCGATACACATAAAAATGCACATGAAATGGAATATAACGCAATTGATACATGACACGAATTTTATGATTTTTTGTATGATATTTGTATACACCATAAACATATGCAAATATTTCTAGCGTGAAATAATAATTTAACAAAAAAAAATACGTGTGTACATTTCATCCAGAATATATTAAAGTAAGAACATGCACGTATAACTTTGTATTATATAATATTGTATATTCAAGTTTCTATAACAACGCATCAAAACCAATATTCCGGACTATTTGAAACCGTCCTAAAAGAAAAATAAATTCACAAAAAGCGCATTAAATGAAACTTGTTATAACGAGAAAACAAAACATATATATTTTGTACAAATATTATTTGAATTTTTATTGTATATTATTTAAATTTTAAGTTTCTTTCATATAGAAAATGTGTTGTATAAAATCATTAATTGATTAATTAATTGCAGTTCAATTTCTGTTCATTTTTAATGTGTAAATTGTTTAAAAAAAGTTTATATTTTATGATAATATTACAAATTCTTAATTCAATTTCATAATTTACTTTTTACTTAAAATGATAATTGCTCTATAATGAGCCATCCCTTTGTTTCTAAAGACTTAAAAGATACCACAAAAGCATCAAAGAGCTCCAACAAAAGGAAAGTCCATTGTTAAACTTTTCTTTATACATTGAGGAGATTGACTAATTATTATTTTATTACTTATAATAAAAAACCTATTCACTAAATCATAATTTAAAAAAAAAATAAGAATTACGCTAATTCCATGCACTTTTCAACGATATTAAAATTTAATTAGCCGATCAAAGGAATTTTTGACTAAGAAAGATTATTATTATAATTAAAAATACGATTTTTAAAATATAATTTCTATCAGTATTATAACTATAACTTAAAAAAATGAAGTTTTAATGAATTTCTTTTTAATTACTTTACATATTTTGCATTGTAAATAAGAATATTAAATTACAAAGTTTTAGTATGAATGGATGTAACTTTAAATCAAAGAAAAAACTGTTAGCTTTAATTGAGAATTCAACGTGTTTTTATACATTACGACCTCCAACAGAGCACTCTAAAAAGCAGAGGCGTAATTAAAATAAGGTGGAAAGGACACAAAAACGCGAAACTTCAAAGGTTCCATGTGAACTTTTACACTAAAAACGCACCTGCATGTATAGAATCTCTTACGTGGATACAAAGCAACTGAAAAGATGAAGCAGCAGAAAAAAAATGAAGATTTTTTTCGTTTCAACTGCGTTTCAAAGATCCCGGTCATTAATAAAAAGTGATAGATGGAATATCAGTTCTCTATTTTGTATGAAAGTCAAGGAACACAAAAAAAAACATCGTTTCCACGCTGTAATTTTCACTGTGTAACCTAACTATTGTATGTGTTGCAGTATTTCTTGTCCAATCTCTTTTTTTTCTTGTGTCTGTGTGTATATGCGCCCATGCCCGCAGTTCTCTGTTGTTCGGTGTTAATTAAACCAGAGTGAAAGGCCATCATTGAAGCACGTGGCTTTACACAACTAATAGACAGCCATCGATCTGACACCGAGGTCTGGCCACTGCATCCTGCGGGAAAATCTGTTACACCACAATGGAATTAGTGTTCGATTTCTATTTCACGATCAAAAGCCATTTATTTTCTGCTAAAACTTGCTTCTTTCATCATTTTCTTGATATCTCTATTATAAAACCCGATATATCATAATGATACAATTCTATATTACAAACTAGTTGGATAATATTATATGTAATTAACATAGAGAACAATAGATTTATATAGGCTACATGTAGTAAACTTACATTTAGAATGGGTTATTGTGTACTTTCGATGGATACAAAATATGTAAAGAGTATTTTGAGATACATTTTTAGTGTAGTATTTTTTAGAATTAATTTGTATTTGTTAAAATTTTCCAATTTTCCAACTGAACAATGCTAACTTGTTCCTATTTATAGGTTTATTTTAATAACAACTGAAGAAGAGCGTCGTTGCAATATTTTCTAAACTGGATTATAATGAATCGTAGCCGCATTATGTGAGGTATTGGTGTACTTTTAAATACAAAGTTAATTAACGATCAAATGAATAGACAAGATTACTCGTGTAATGTATACAAAATTCTAAATATTTGAGTTAGTTTGTTAGGGCCTACATTGGGTTTGGATCTCATTACGATAGAAAGTGAAAGGCTTTAAGGATGAAAAGTTTTCACTTGTCGGGAGTTGTGGTTAAGTTTCCACTATCCTGAACATGTCCTCCCCTATTAGTCCGCCCACTTTCTAATTGCTTTAAACTACTTATACGCTTTAAACCAAAATAAATATCAATATACTATATAAAACAATACAAAACAAGATATTAAAAACATTAATTTGATATGCTGATTTAATAAACAAAATAGCTTTATATAGTTATTAATTGCACATACAACAAGTTGCTGTCCATTCAATCAAAGTTTCATTATTTCCAGATTTTTAGTTTTTTGAATACTAAAACTCCAGTTTAAATGATTAGTTTTACAACTTAAAATTCTTACTTGTAAGATATGTAATTATATAAATTTTGTTTTATGTATTCAGAATCACAATAATTTTGTATCGTAGCTATTTATTCAAATACCAGTTATTTGGACTAGAATTCTTAAAAGTGATAATGTAGGTAGATTTATCAACGTATTCATAGTATTTTCATTACTAACTATATGCAACATGCTTAAAAATCTAAGAATCAGATGCTTCTTGTATTTTGGGCAAACTACCAAACCCAAATTTAAAGCTTTTATTGGTATTTTCAACGTGAGGTTTATCATATTTTAAACAATAAAAACAGTAATACGTCTTCAAATTGATAATATTATAAAAGTTGGACAGAAAAACCTATGGTCAATAGCCTTTTGCAGCAATCGAATTATATTTTATTTTTCCTTTGTATTTCTTTTTCTTCATTTTTGTTGTATTGAACTTTTTGTAATTATTGTTGCAATAAAAATTATTACTAATAATTAATTAAGAACATGTAATATATTCAAATAACTAATACTTCAGATCGACGATACTTTTGCTATTATTGATATTTAAGTGAAAAATAAATGATTATATCAAAATGTTAAAAAAAGTCATCATTAACTGTAATTTTACTCAAAAATAACACCAGTTACTGCTTAAATTTGTAAGTATAAATAATTATTAAGCTAACGATAGTTTACAATCGATTTTCAGTAATTAAATAATAAATATAATATAATTTATTGGCCAGTCAAAAAAAGATATAATACTAAATATAAATTTAATAAATTTAATAATAATTTTAGATTAAGTCAATTTCACATAAATCCAAATTATTATTAGAATAACAATATTTATTGCAATACTTTTCAATTTACAAAAATAATTACAAAATACAAAATAAACATTGACTGTTGGTCTTTCTGATCGAATAATTGTTTTTTTTTAATAAATTTAAACTTTAATTTATATTATTACAGAAGGTACAATCAATACTTGATCAAAATATTTGCTATAGAAATAATGCGTTACACGTAAAATTAAACACGCATTATATTGAATCAAATATAAAACAGGTATTTGCCAAACTCGATTTTACAAAATATGTTTGCATTACAAAATATATGCATTTTTTTGTTGTGTTTGCTGCATATATAATATATTTATATTTTTTTTTCGCAACTTGCACCTGGTTTCATGAAAAACGAATGCGCGTTATCCGATACATTGAAAAATTGAATAAATCCATACCATGCATATTCATGACGGACGAAATAAATATGACTTTGCGGAATTAAAGGTTTACGTTGCATGAAATATTATTCTATCATATTTCTGCATGGATTTAATACTTTATGGTTACAGTTTTTTTAGTTGCTGTTTGTTTTTGTTTTTCGGTTTAGTTTGTGGGGGGATGGGGGGGGATTAAAAATGGAAACTATTGCCACGCATAAAGCTTGATTGAATTTGTGACCGTGCATTTAATAAATTGGGTACAGTAAAATCTATACAGATTAAAGTTGCTCAATACTTTTTTTGTTGTTGTTGTTGGGTTTGTTATTGTTGCAGTTATTATTGCCTGATCCTTTCACGTCATTGCCAAATATATGGACGCCGTTTTGTCTCGCCAAAACACTCAAAGCCATAAAGTAAAGTTTTGTTGGATTGGAACAATAAGCGATTTTTCTCTGTATGTTATTACGATTCATTTATGGGAAAATAGCGTGAATCATGATGATTTCAGTCGTTGTTTTTTATGCATTTTTTTTGTGCTTGTTTGTAAGTTGTAAGAATCGAGCCAAAACTAATAATACATATTGCATTACTATATAAGAATAATATATTTTGGCACGATTTTACTGATTAACTAATACATTATTTGAATATATATATAGTATTTTATTTTATATATGTACTAAATTAAGCAATAATAGTTTGATTAACAATAGATTATTATTGGATGGCTCAGAAAGTTATTTCAAAAATTGATCATTTTCTTGACGTTTGAACAAAAGTCTATATGACTTTTTAGTAAAAACATATGAAATCAATCTCTTGTGTTTTTAAATTAAACTAAGTCATTTTTCATAAGCAAAACGATCAAATTCGATAGATTTAATATCACAGCAAACTGATGAGTTGTTAAACAGCGATTTGTATCAATAAATGCCTATACTTTGTATTCATTAGCTTCAAATGGCCTTTCAAAATAAGGTACATCTTATACATCATTAATCAATAATAGTTTGATTAACAATAGATTTTTATTGGATGGTTCAGAAAGTCATTTCGTTTTTATTTGCAGTGAAAATGAAACACGCTTCAAAAATTGATTATTTTCTTGACGTTTGAACAAAAATCTAAATGACTTTTCAGTAAAAGCATATGAAATCAATTTCTTGTGTTTTGAAATTAAACTAAGTCGTTTTTCGTGACCAAAACGATCAAATTCTATACATTTAATATCACAGCAATCTCACGAGTTGTTAAACAGCGATTTGTATCAATCAATGCCTACACTTTGTATTCATTAGCTTCAAATGGCCTTTCAGAATAGGGTACATCTTCAACATCAAATTTGCTGGAAATCAATTTTACAAACCAGTAATTTACTTCTTCTCCATGCACATTCATTTTTTGGTTCCTTGAATAGAATTTTAAAGTAAAAAAGTAAAATATGGTGAAAATGCTAGGTTTGATAGGGCATCAAACAAAATTGTGCAGAATCAAACATACTTTTTCACAAACAATCTTTGCTATGTAAACTGTCAAAATGTATAATTTATAAGATTTAAGCTTAAGTCAGTAAAACTGGATGTATACAAATTCAATTTATTCCTCTGTTCGGAAAAACTGATATGATTTTCCGAACCACCCAATAGAATCATTTTCAATTATATTTGGTTGACAAGAAAGTGAACTGAAAATGTTGTTGTATGAAATAAAACTTTTAATAATGAACTTTAATCAAATATATTTTCCATTTTATCCGATAACTTTTTGCTATGATTGTGACAACTTCATCATTTCATGTATGAAACTTCTGGTCTTTATCAGAAAAAAAATCAAAAAAATCTTTAACAAAAAATCTCTGGAATGGATTTGTTCTGTTCTGTTCATCAAATCAATAAAATTAACACATTTCTCTATGAATCTTAGCAGATTTCTTATTTTTACGGAAATAACAAACTAAGCTATGTCAAAAATGTTTGAATTTATGCTTCATGTTAAAATTGACTCTAAACTAATATTTCAGCTAAATTAAATGTAAGTAAGCTATAAGTAACATCTATGTTAATTGCTAAATGTTAAAATAAAAAATCAGTATATTGACTTAATTCAAAATAAAGGAACTATTAGAAATAAATTTGAAAATTATTTCTTTAAGGCACGTTTTCGATTTACGGCCTGAATTGTTTCGCCGTTATACAAAAAGAACTTCTTTTCTATGTGGATATAACTACATGTTGCCAATCTTACGCAAGCGCAATAATTTATTCCTTATAAGGCTTTTCGCTTTGCGTCCAAGTTTCATGAAACGAATCTAGGACGTAAAGCGAGGTATGGGTATGGTCTAAACACAAAACAAACAAAAAATGTACAAATTCTGAAACAGTCTATATCAATACGTGATGATTTATGTATAAAGGAATGGCTAAATTAGAGTGAGAAACGGGTAATTGCCTTCACTATAATCGTATTTCACGTAGATTTCATGCCACCGTGTATTGACGATAGCCGTAGTAAAGCGTTAAACAAATAAGAATTGACAGTTGGAAATACGAGAATGACGTACATAAAATGTAGGTTCATTTTGTTCCTAAAATATTCATGTGTATCATTTGCGGGTGGAATTTCAAGTTTTGATTGATACGCATCACTTTCAGAACAGGGCAATTATGAAAAAGCCCCAACGCAATTGGAGAATGAAGACCCTTTGGTATTTTCGACAGCGTTCGTGCTAATGCTTATTTGATATCCCGAAGCCGACATTAAAAAAACATCTAGAATACAGGAAAAAACCTTTACAGCTCGTAACGTTTTATTAATGATATGATCAATAGCTTATACACTTTTTTTCTCGTTATTAATCTTCAAAGAATATTTTGAATAGTTAAAATTTTTAATTAAATTCATGATGATTTTTGTAAAACAACTTATGGATAAATTAGTGGAAATTATGATTTTCCTACTAAATTAATTTAAACTTAATATATTTAAAGAAATCCTTTAAATTACGTACTTTTCCTATATATACAGTTTAGTTAAATGCGTCAAATAAATTAGTGAAATTTGACGTATTTATTACGAATATGTCAGATTTTATTGTAATCTAACCTAAAATAACTTATTCCTATGTAAATCTAGTAGGATTAATCAATGAACTAATTACAAACAAGTAAATAGCACACTTGACTGAATAAAACAAATGGAAAAATATGTATTTGTTTTTAAATTTCCAAACCCTTTAGTCCGAATTCACTTTAATAGAAACCGGAATATACGAGATATTGTTATAAGTGTATAAATTGGCTAAGAATGATTTTGAGTTTTGTGACAATTGTACGTAGAAGACAATGATGATGGAGTTCTCCAATTAAAATGCAATGATCGAAGGACAATCCCTGTGCCTTTTCTATTTACATAGCACTGCAAATAGACTGCGGCTGCCAACATGGGGCTTCAGAAAATCCTCATTGGATTACAAGAGCAAACATTCCCTATCCTTCGTACGCAAAGTTAATATATGACAAGGGATTGTTTGGTGGATGACTCTTTTCGCTCTCCTAAAATAGTGTTCAAGAAACACTAGAGTTACCTATTAATATTGAATTACATGTTAAAAGTAACTATTAACAAACTTATAATAAAAAATATGTACTAAATCATAAAAAAGGATATTTAAGACATTACAATATAATACAATTCAAGTTTTTGAAAATTATTTTAATAATTAGGTTAATTCAACCAAAGTATTGTATTCACTGTAGTTTGAAAGTGTTTAGTATAACGTTTTTATTGATGAAACAATATATGAACCCAAATCTTTACATGGACAAATTATACCCAAATTATAAGTAGAGTTCATACAAATATTGCATTTTCATTGTATTTTACATTATTATTATCTAATCAATTCTTATATAATATTGATAAGAAATAACGTATGATTTTTCAGGTAAATATATTTATCTTTCATTATTATAGTGTAATCCTTTTTCGATAACTATTACACCCATACCTCGCTATACGGCCGCTCAGTATACGGCATTTCGCTATAACGGCTCTCTTCAATTAAGGCACATTTTCGATTTACAGCCTAAAATGTTACTCTATTACGGCAAACATACTATTTTTCGATATATCTACCAATCTTGCGCAAGCGCAATAATTAATTCCTTATACGGCTTTTCGCTTTGCGGCCAAGTTTCGTGGAACGTATCTAGTCCGTAAAGCGAGGTATGGGTGTACAATGTAAATGCGAATTAATACAATTAACACATTGTAATATAATAGTTAATTATTTAAACTTATGCGAAAGATAAATAGCAAAGCGTTGAAATAAAAATAAAATGAGATCATAAATCGTCATTTTTTAAATTTCTAATGGGGTGTAATTTTCATACTGTAAACATGGACTAAAACATCTTTGCTAAAATTGTATCATACTTTAATGAATGCATTAGGATAATTAAAATTCACCAGTTGCTTCAATACAAAAAAAATCCAATTTATGGCATAGTTAAATTTATAATTGCGAAAAATAAACATGTCCACATTAATATTATAATGTAAATATAAATAATCTTTGGGAGTTATATTTACATTATAATATTATATTATCTTTGATATATGTTTCTTTCAGTTATTTCCAGTTGAATATTTTAATTACACGCTGAAATATTTCATAAAATGAAATAATGAAATTTTCAGTAAACATGTATTTTAATTCCAAAGAAATAAATAAGAACAAAGTATTAATCTCTGTATCAATTCTAAGCATTATAGCTTCATTCAACAAGTGACAAATTCATTCAAAAAGTAACTTTGAAAATTATGAAAGATTTGAGTAAATGTATTCTATACTTAAAGTGAAATATAAAAATTGTAAGAATTTGGTAATGAAGCTTAAATTTTAACATGTTGAAAAGATGTTTTAATTATTACATTGAAATTTCATGCTTTACTTCAAGTCACTGAAGAAGTTTAACTAAAAATAGTAACGATAAGACGTTTCACATATGAATAGCGATTATAAACATGTAGGAATTAGATATTGAAAATCGGTATTTATATAAAAATTACCAATATTTTGTAATATATTCCTACAAAAATGATGTTTTAAAATATAGCGCAATCAAAATTTTGGTAAGAATGCATTGGCAGTTTATGAATGACTTTCAGACAATTTAGAAATTTGCCAATAATGAAATTTGTAGTTACTTTAAACTATGTACAGAGAATTAAATTGTAAGGTAAAACTTTCAACGTGTACATTGTAGCTTCCCTGTAATAGAAATTGCCTTCGGTATTTACGTGTTTCCACGAACTAGCTTTAATAAACACGTAATCACACATAATTTCCAGTGAACGGTATTAACGTCCTGATCCCATATATATTGGACACCAAGGGAATTACGAGCTATAGTCTGAATAGAGGGAAACTGCGAAGAAAAGTTATAGGATACTGCCCTGTTTTGTACCATAAAATGTATATTTAGCAATACATCAAATATCCACAAATAAAAAGAAAATCAATAAGGTGTAATAAAAGAAGGAAGATAAAAAGGACCCTCGGATTATCGAGGGTCGGATTATAAGTTGTTTAGCGAAACATTTGTCTGCCCTTTTTGTTAGGAGTCACGTATATGGCCAGAGGGTAAAATAAGATAGTCGACGAGCGGACACAAAAACACAAACGGCACTCCAATTTGTTTCTCTTTCGCTAAACACGAGCAGCGAATTTCCAACAGAAGAAAAACGAAACAAACAAATAAATACATGTTTAAAACATACCCACATATTTCGTGTCGCTCGGACGTTTCTGCTTTCAATCATGGCAATTTTTGATGTGTGATGTGTGAAGAGAGAAATTAATCTAAACCGTGTAGAACTAACCTTTGTTCTTATACAATTTTTGGAAATGAAATAATGGAAAATTATATTTTAAACTTCTTAAATATTAATATTCTTTTAGTTAGATAAATATCTAATCGTAACAGGATATGTAAAGAAATATAAATACACCTCGCTATACGGCAGCTCTTTATACGGCATTTCGCTATAACTACCCTCTTCAATTAAGGCACGTTTTCGATTTACGGCCTAAAATGTTTCGCTATAACGGCAAAAACAACTTTTTCCCATGTCGATATATCTGTATGTTGTCAATCTTGCGCAAGCGCAATCATTGATTCCTTATACGGCTTTTCGCATTGCGGCCAAGTTTCGTGGAACGTATCTAGGCCGTAAAGCGAGGTATGGGTGTATATATGACTATATATGGGTGTATATATGACTATATACACCCATACTATGACTATATACACCCATACTTCGACTAACGAATGAGTTCACAAAGTGACTTCGTTAACCGAAACTCATTTTCTGGAAGTAAATTCCCAATATAATTTTCATCATCATTTTCGAAACCCATTGGTTAATATATTTGGATAATTTGATTTCTAATTATTAGAATATTATCTGTTTCTAATTGTTAAATTTAATAGTAATCAATAGGATTTTAAGTTACATATTTCGCTATATAAACGCTTTGTTATCAAAGATTCAACTGTATAGTTTAGATTTATATTTAAAACTTTTATACAAAAAAATCATAAAAATAAACTATGTTGAACAAAATCGTAAAATAATGAAGAAATTAGTATAGATTCAAACTCTTTGCATATTTTGTACAATCCAATTGTTTCACTTCCTACTTATGTGTAGGAGTATAGTTTAAAATATACATGTTCAAATGGTGCCTTCACATTTCTTTGTAACTCAGATGTTTCTCTTTTCAACAGAGGCGATTATTCTTCGAGGACGAAAAGGGAGAAATCAATCCGATCCGGCTTTGGTGGTGAGTACCATTATCGTAAATCTAAGGGTAGTTGTATCATTTTGAGCATGGTATAATATTCGGAGCTTGGTTGAATATTATTTAATCCTCTTAAATAACAATTTATATTTAGTTAGATAAAAACTTTTAATAAGTCCACAATCGTACAATTCGATTCTTTTTACTTAAAATAAATAGTCTGAAAATATTAAAAGTAATTTGAATAGATAATAGTCCATTTTAACAGATTTCTACTTCGATATTATAATTTTTCGTTTATTTTCATCATTTTTTGTGACAATTTACATATACTTTTCAATAAGCAATAACTTTGCAAATCGGTATATATTACTCTATATTTTACAAACTACAGTACAATTACCACATTGTGTTTACAAATTTTCATTACATAATTGATGTGTTAATGCTGTAAACTAGTATATTAAATAACAAATATATCATGTCTATACATAAGCATCGTATTTGCAACATAATTAAAATATTTAAAATTACATTGGGGCATGAATGCGGCCCGCGGGCCGTCAGTTTAAGATCACTGAATTAACGTCCGTTTTTCTGTCTCCACAATGCTGATTCATTGACTACAACTGCTTGGAATTCAACGCAGTACATTTGTGATATTGTTCATCCGTTTTTTCTCAATCATTCATTCGGTCTTTCGCCCTAATCTAATCCATATAAATTACTTCGCAACGCAGCAGCGTTCCGTTTTTTCTCTCTTCATCACAGCGTCGCTTCTGTGCGAAAAGAAAGAAGTTACTTTTTCCGGCCAGTACATCCATTCTTCAACATGCGACCCAAAACCTAATCGGTAGTGTCAACCAGTTTTCCACGTCCCTTACTTTTTTTTTCTGATCAACCACCACTCATTTCTCGCGCAATAAAACGTCATCGTACGATAAGCAGATGCGATTAGGGTAAGACAAATTAATCACCTTCTCGAGGACACGTACCGGAATCGATTAAGAGGGACTAATGATAATTAACTTAATGGATGATCATCCGGGTTGAGAAGAGATGAGTTCGAAGTGTGACGGTAATATTTCTGAACTAAATCAATTGCGAAAAGTCGATTGGAAAATGTGGTGCAATTGCTTTGAGAAATTTGTCCGTTTGCCTCTAGCTTTGGAGAGATGGAGCATGTGTATGAAATGGCCAATTTCATTTTACTCTGGGTTATCTATTGTTAATAAATCGATGACCATTATGTCGACAAAGCACTGTGGCTTTCTGTCGCAATTCCTTCTATACATTGGAAAATCTATGGAGCTTTATAGAAAATTACAAAAGCAATGTAAGATAAATTTGAACAAAAATAGTATTTGAAAATATTAATTTTGTTTAAGTCGTAAGTACAAAAGTACAAGTAAAAATGTATAATTAAGCAAAATGTTGATGTTTTTTTTCTATTGATCATGTCTCGTTTTGTACAAACCGCACAAAACGAATTATTAAGTTTTAAATGTTTCTATTAATCCACTTGCAAAGAACACAGCCCAAAAGAAATCAAAAAATTAACAGTAGGAATATGTGCAAGTTTCATATTCCCATTAATTATTATATAATCATAGATCTTAATAGTCTTTTGCAGTAGTTGAATTTTTGTTATTGTATTTTTTTTGGATTGTATATTTGTTGTTGTATTATTATTATAAAATAATGTATTACATTTTCAAACTAAAACGACAAAAAAAAAACACAAACTTTGTGGTTATTTGTAAATCTCGTCAATCTAGCCATTTGGGAGCTATAGACCGTAATCTATGTGACTAACGGCATTTGCTAGGATTGTATATGCCCACGAAAAAAGCACTGATTTGTGGTTATTTGTTTGAAACAGTCGCTTTTTAAACCGACTGTAAATTTCGAGTTTTACATTGTAGGTGGCATAAATACATAGACCAATTCAAATACTGGTCCTACAATATTTACGCAGACCTTTGACAGCTAATTTACGGGTTTTGTCCCTTTGCAGTGAAAGCTTTTCAATTACAGTTTGTAAAGCAATTAATGAATTGTTGAGTTTTTTACATAATCTAAATCTGTTGTTGGAAGGTAAACGAAAATAATTTTCACCAATTAGAATTACTTGTGTCTAAAAACAAAAAAAAAATATTGGAATCGATATTAATTTAAAATAATTTTGGACTTCGTTACATCGTGGGTAATCGGTTAACGAACATAATCCGTTCAAATTCGATATCTGAATTGTCCTATCATCGATTTAAGAAGAATCTTAAGCTTCGTATCACCACTAGCGTTTTCTTTCAGTAGAAACGTCAATAGGTCAGTAATGTATTCGTTGTCCGAACATGTGTTTATTGTTCATTCATTACAAAATTCGAACAAGTGTTCGTTATTCGATTCATCGATACATTGAATCTTTCATATGAGAAGTAATGTTAACGGACGTATTATTGAAATAATAGTTAAAAAGTACAGTGGGTAATCGGTTACCGAACATAATCCGTTCAAATTCGATGTTCGATATCCGAATTGTTCGATCATCGATTTAAGAAGAGAACCAGTGTTCGATTCGTTCGCAATCTGAAATGTTCGTTAACCGATGAAAATTATAACCCGGCGTATCCTCCAAAGCGATAAAAGTAAACATTATATGATTATTAATGTTTAAAACAAGATTATTGATAGCAGAATAGCAATTAATATCGAAAAATTACCTTAATTGTGTTTATTACCACATTTACTAAAAATGTAATAAAAATTGGAACCAATAAAACCACAAACACTTCGACTGACCAATGTCAATAAAAAATGAGTCCGTTCAAAATTCGATATTCTACGTAATTAAACCAACGCTGATACATTTCGTTCTAAATGTAGTTCAATAAAAACATCGATTTTACTACGTCACTAATTGGTGTCAATGAACTCGGTAATTATTGTACGTGTATCAATCACGAAATTTTAGTATCAATAATATTTAATACCAAACAAATCTATTTATAATCAACAACTAAATAGCATGAATAATTAAATTGTCTTTAGGCAATTTATATCTTTTAATTGGCTATTGACACCGAGAATTTTCAGACATTAAAATTATGTACATTTTCATTATAAAATAACAATAACTTAATTCATTTTTTTGAAAATAACTCGTCTATATAATTATTATTATAAATTGTTTAACATTTTGTATTGAATAAATTTGCCACTTTAAACTTTACCTTTGATAGCAAAGAAATGTATCCCCTTTATAGTTTCAATTAACAAAGCAATTAAATCTCTAAACTGTAATTTTAACTTATCATGACTTAATATAACAAAATTATTATAATTTACAAATGATGGTAGAAAATCCATCTATCTGTAAATGTGCCTAGCCTAGTAGTAACCCTGCAGGTGTCGTTATATAACTGTTTAAATAACCAACACATCCAATGTGTCGTGCCAACATCAAAGAAAGGGTACCATAAACTACTTATGCAATCATTAGTACTGAATACATCAAAGCAGATTTACCCCAATGGGATAAACGCATTTCCTACCCCTAAAGATTTACTGTAATCAGACTGCCTTTCTCTACATACGGCGTTAACAAATAATATTAGTTATTCATAGTTAGAGTAGCTATCGAATAAGTCTTTTCAGTCTTAGAAAAGTAGTCCTAGTGTTCGTTAGTTGAATCCTGTTTGTACCTTGATAAGAACTCAATGTTTATATTAAAAATATATACTTAGTCTATACTACCATTTGCAAAACAAAAAGCAATGTTAAATCCGGTGTAGTCTGTAAAAATATCAAGATTTCTGATGTTACATTCAATACCGTTGAAAGGCTTTAAATATCTAATATTTTTGAGTAAGTCATCCTTTCCATCAATAAAACACAAACAAAAATCGTACGTGTATTGAAACATCGTCTAATGTTAGAGAGCTTTGGATATAAAGTTTTACGAGTCGCTTAGGTGCTCAGGCCGAATGCGAAATGCCATCACATTATATTCCATATAAGCATGAGTATAATAAAAGTTGTATCCTTCTGCAAGGAGAGTATAGCAAATGGCCACGCATCAGCGGATTCCATATCTGTATATCAATCAGACCTTCAACAGAGCAACCAGTATTCTCTTAAAGAGGAACAATTGTTATTTTATGCCGGACAATAAAGATGTAACGCAAAGAAACGTACATGCATAAAAAAAAGGAGGAAACGAGAAGGGAATCCAGGGTTTATGGTTGAGAAGGAAGAGGAGGAGAAGGCAGAAGGTTAAAGCGAGGAATTAGATTGGGAATCGATCCCCTTTTTATACATGAAACCACCCCCCCCAGATCCCAAGCGGAACGTCGGCTTCGAAGGTCACCCTCCCCACGAAGTGTGTGTGTGTTCTTTTTTTATTGGATACATGCAAAGTGAACGCGCATTGTTATTTCCATTTATTAATTTTAAATTTGCATACGCATCCGACATGCTCGTCACGTCCAGCGACACTTTGCGAAATTAACTCAAAAAATGAATGCATGATTTTTGTCAATTACGCTGAAATTGAAATTAATGGAATTGTATTTAATTAATACGTTTACTTAATTGCTTCATTAAGTCATTAGTTTCAATGTAATTTGATATTAATATGGATTATATAACATCATTTTCAATTTACGTGAAAGAAATTGTTCAAAAAATGAAATTAAATTAACTCACATCTCCTTAAACATTGAATCTTACAAAAATCAAATTCAGGTAATTATGTCATTCCTTTGTCTCCAGATACGAACGAGGGTCTAACAAATGTCAACTAAGTAGTCGTTAATTCATTTGTTAAAAATATGTTGTTCAATTGTTAAAAATCAGACGATGTTTCATTTCAAGTTTGAAGATTATCGGTAAGAATGGATACAAACTATAAAGCGCAATATTAGTGATGTAAGGTAAGTAGAAATTTTACCACCAACAGGAAGAAATTAATTTTGCTATTCTCTTCTGATTTCGTCGTTTCATCAACGATGAAACATTAACTATAAGGTGGTCTACTGACTTAAGAAATGTATTGATATATGGAAATTATATAGAGAAATTACAAAATGATGAAATTTAAGAATATTTCAATAAAGTTGGTTTTATTTTTTCCACGTATCATAATGAAATTTTGTTAGACCCCTATAAAGTAAGTTCTGATATATTTAAAATTAAAGAAAGGGAACGCAGAAATCTGACAAAATGTTCTGTAAATGTTAATTATTATATAATATATAATAATATCGACTTTCAATTGTAAATTTAGAAGCATTAAGCACACAGTTAACACGTGGGATACAGGTGTATCCCAGAGTTTTTTAAAACTATTATTGTTTTTGATGTTTGGATCAAAGTCCAAGCAATTATAGTAGTAGTATGTGTATTATCTTAGTAAAGACTTCAGATTGAATTGACTGCAAAACAATGAAGAGTTTTATTCAGAAAAAAACATCTAGTCCAAGTAAGGAAAATAAACTTTCAGAACCAAAACTATATAACACTGATTTATGACTTAGAATATCTAAATATTACCAGGAGACATGAAAAGTTACGTAACTCTTAAATATACCATTTTACATAATATTTATATTTTTCATTTTTACATTTTTTAAACATTTACATAGAAAGAAAAGATATTAAGAAAAAAATGATTCGGTACTATGAACAAGTAAATAACATGGGATAGAAATGTATCCTTTGATTAGATACATAACAAATCCAATATCGTATACTGAAGTGTTAATTATCTTTTAGAAAAGAAAATAATTAGATAATAACAAATACATTCTTAAATCAACGCTATCCTATTGATTGAAGTACAGTTTTTAGTTAAAAATTTTGCAGAAAAAACTAAATATTTGAATCAAAATAAGGTCGAAAATGATATGAAGAATTAAAGAAAAATTAACGCAAAATTCAATAATTCTGAATAATGATTTAAATCTTTAGTAAACTCTGATTATATAATACTAATTAATAATAAAAAAGTGATCAAAGAGTGATGTTGTTATTTATGTTTTCTTTCAAAACGTATCGTTCCCTGGATGGATGTGATCATGGTAGAAAACTGGCCGTTCCTCACTTTGTTATGATTATGTGGAAGGAAGCAAGACGAGAATGAAGATTTACGGAATAAATGGTTTCGGATTGTAATGTTATGGAGCCTTGAGAAAATTCATTAGAGCGTGAAAGCGCTTATTTATGGGCAGCTATTTATATTCTTCGCCAAAGGCTATACATTCGAGCGGATTCACATTTACAATAGTTCACGAAAAATGAAAAGTTAATTTAATTTATGATCAATATTTTCTAGAGAGGAGAGTTATGTTATGAGATGAATATGCATATTGTTATAATCTCAATATGCACCATATTTTCAGTGTATAAAATTGATCCTAAATTTAAGGAGATTTGATGTATAGACAATGTAATTATTGTAGAAAATTTCTAAACGTCATCAAACATATTTTATTAGAATAGAATATATAGATTAGATTACAATATAAAATTATTTTGTTTAGAGAAACTTCGTTATCAAAGATAAATACATATAGAGTGGTACCTCGACATACGAGTTTAATTCGTTCCGTAACCTTGCTCGTATGTCTAATTGCTCGTTTCTCAAAGCAATGTTTTGTAAATGTACAAAAAGCAAAAAATGCGAACCCAACTTATTAAAAATGCTTCGAAAACGAGGGAAATAAGCACACAGACTGAGTTCTAGTCTGAGGTGGGAGAAACTGTTGGTGTCGTGTGCAGCTGTGTAGTGTGCGATTCCTCGTATCTCAAAACTTGCTCTCATCTCAAAGCAAAATATCGTTTGCTCGGTGGATCGTATCTCAAAACACTCGTATATTAGGGCACTCGTATATCGAAATATTCCTTCATAAAAAATATCAACTTATATGCTCTTTCATTAAATAATTGCATACAAAAAGGGCATAATATGTTCTATTCTCAATTAGATGTGTATCTAGCCAAATATTACATGTATCAGTATAATATGGCAATTAATTAATATATTACGCATGAAAGCTGTAATATACAACCACATAATGCCTTGTACAAATCAATATATTATGCTATTATATCGTACATTGAATATTCATAGTTTCCCATACATTGTCTAAATTGCAACGTGTTCGCTATAAATTCAGTTGAAACCAATATAGTACTCCTTTGATGTATTAAAAACACTCATGTATTTTAGATTATAGTATTTATAAAACGCAACTATTATACAATGTAAATTCTAGTTTGATACATTGCCTTTAGATAGAATACCATATAACAATTAGCATAATTTATAGAATGCATGCTACAAAAGATTATTTATTAAAACTATTCTGTTTTTATTTGTTTTTTGAAGCCAATTCAAGTAAACTGAATACGAATGACACATGACAAATTTGATGCAAATAGTATGAATCTAATAGAAAAAATAGTATTTAGAGTTATTTACTAGTTGTCAGTTTTCCTTTGGGAAATGTATACAAATCTTAAAGTAAAATCTACTAATAATTTAAAATAATTTTACAATATTGTAATACATATTACAATATAGAAAACAATATATTAGATAAAATAAATACTTTTCTCAAATGTATAGAATCCGATGATGTTTATATTGTGCAACGTATTACACTCATTTATAGCAAGTATACTTTTACGTAACATAACGTAAATTTACCTAATTAGAAGTTTAATTTGTGTATCGTTTTGCAATGGTATTTATAATATATCTATTTGGATATTCAGTAAATCGTCACGTCGTCGTTGCAGTCACTTGTTTTTTAGAATCGTTGCCCATTGACTAATCCCTTGAAGACTGTTTCGTTTTAGGAGCAAATGGACCTGAGGTAACTGAAAAATGTAGACAGGTGACTCTAACTATACGGATATAAGATTACATTTGAAGTATATAACATATTAATACTATTTATATAAAATTGTCCAAATTAATCAAAATAATTATGAGAAAGTATATAGAAAGTATACTTAAATTAATTTAATATCTTTACGTTTTCAGTATATTACAAAAAGTACAACATTCGAAGATGAAATATAATAATCAAAGTAGAAAGACAGACAATTATTCCGTTATTATTAAAACTGAAAGCTTTTCATTTCTTGTGAAAATTTAATTACTAGGTCTATTTATATATATAAATCATGCTCATTAATTGTATACATTTTTATTCACAAATAATGTTAGAAGTTATTTGAAACAATGTTAAAAAGTCTGAAAGGTATACTCTATATATATTTTCATATATATAAAATATACACTGTGTTTAAATAATCCGTGTTTACCATACTGATCCAACGGACTGTGTATGTATATACATATACGACGGGTTACAATTATGATATACACATTTTTTTTTGCTCAAACATTTCCAAACATCCACTAATTGCACCCACCCCAGTAAGCGCACTAATGAATTTCAGTAATTTTTTTCTATATATATTCACATATGTTTTTTTTATATTAATAAATATGGAAATCGGAATACCAATTACTGTTTCGCATCCAGCGAAACGTGTTATATGCGAATCGATTGGGGGTTTGATGAAAGTGCGGTTTCAATTCCAATATGTTTTCTCATTTCTTTTCTTTTTTTGGGCTGCGAATTGAAT